>JAXGGA010005321.1:0-79389 GCA_038373865.1 Uloborus plumipes | reverse complement strand
TCCGTTGCGATGTTGATTCGCTCCCGTGCGAAGTGATGAACGTCTTCCAACCGGGCCTGGAGATCCTGGACGTACTCCTCAGGCGATGAAGGCGCATCTGGAGGGAGACCGAAGACGAGATCACAAGGTAGCCGAAGCTCTCGGCCGAAGAGCATCTGTGATGGGGAATATCCGGTGGTCTCGTGGACAGCACTGCGGTAGGCCAGCAGGAACAGAGGAAGTTTCTTGTCCCAATCCTGTTGATTTTTGGAGACCATAAGCGAGAGATTATTAAGGATTGTCCTGTTGAATCTCTCCACCATGCCGTCCGATTGTGGGTGTAGTGGTGTCGTTCGAGTTTTCTCAATTTTGAGGATATCACATAGGCCCTTAAACACAGCAGAGATGAAGTTTCTTCCCTGATCGGAATGGATCTGCAAAGGTGTCCCATATCTCGAGATCCAATGCTGGACTAGAGTCTCTGCTACAGTGGTAGCTTCTTGATCCGGAATGGAATATGCTTCGGGCCATTTGGTGAAATAGTCAATGGCAACGAGGATGTATTTGTTCCCATCAGTAGTTTTCGGTAGAGGACCAAGAATGTCGATCCCGATTCGTTCGAAAGGAGCTCCTACGTTGTAAAGATGTAGCTTCCCGCGGCTTCTTCTCTTCGGTCCTTTACGGGCAGCACAGGCGTCACAAGAATGACACCACTTCTCCACGTCATCCTTCGCCTTGCTCCAGAAGAAGCGCTCTCGAACCTTGTGGAGGGTTTTCAGGATACCAAAGTGTCCTCCAGTCGGACTACTGTGCAATTCCTTTAGAACGTCTGGAATTCTTGATCTGGGAAGGAGTAACTGCCATTTGAATGCTTTACCATCGTCAGATTCCCATTTCCGATACAGGACGCCATTTCGCAACTGGAGAGATTTCCATAGAGCCCAGTATCTTTTCGTTGCAGGACTGTAGATAGAAATGTCTTGCCAGCTAGGTCGCCGACTGTCCTTTTCCATTAACTCTATGATAGGCTTTAGGTCTGGGTCTTCAAGTTGATCTTTTCTTACTTGGTCGTCACTCCATGGATCAGGATCTGAAGATGATGAAGTAGCAGTAACTTGACAGGCAGTAGGGATTGTCGTCCCGTACTGTTTCTCTATTCGGGAGCAATAATGGCAGTTCTCGGAACAAGGTCTTCTTGATAATGCGTCAGCATTACCGTGTGACAAACCTTTTCGGTGCTTAATCTCGATGTCATATTCCTGGAGCCGCTGTATCCACCTGGCTACCTGGCCCTCTGGATTCTTGAAATTCAAAAGCCAAGTTAAAGAGGCATGATCGGTCCGGAGCAGGAATTTACGGCCGTAGAGGTAATGATGGAAATGTTCTACAGCTTTAACTATGGCGAGCAATTCCTTTCTCGTGACACAATAATTTCGCTCCGACTTGGATAAGCATTTGCTCCAGTAGGCGATGACATGTTCGTTACCGTCTATTTCTTGAGATAACCACAGCTCCAACGCTCTCGTGGCTGGAATCAGTGTCAAGTATGAAGGATTTTTCAGGCTGAGGATAAGAGAGAATAGGCGTTGATGTTAGAGCCTCCTTCAGCTGTAGAAATGCATCCTCGCATTCTTTGGACCATTCAAATTTTTGTTTGCTCTCCGTCAGCTTATGCAAAGGTCGTGCAATATTGGAAAAACCCTTCACAAACTTCCTGTAGTACGTGCAGAGCCCCAGGAAACTTCGCAGCTGATGGACATTTTCGGGGCGGCTCCAATTCTTGACTGCGGATACCTTATCTGGATCTGTTCGTACACCCTCGGAAGAGATAATGTGACCAAGGTAGTTCACCTCACGGCGGAACAAATTACATTTGGACGGGCTTAACTTCAGGTTGGCTTCCTTAAGCTTCTGCAGCACCTTCCTAAGATTAGCCAAATGTTCCTCAAAACTGCGTCCTATGATGATGATGTCGTCCAAGTAGACAAGACAGGATTCATAAGAGAGTCCTCGTAACACTGACTCCATAAGACGCTCGAACGTGGCTGGTGCATTGCAGAGGCCGAAGGGCATCACTTTAAACTGCCACAAGCCTTGTCCGGTTGTAAACGCCGTCTTCTCTCGGTCGTCGGGGTGTATCTCCACCTGCCAGTAGCCGCTCTTTAAATCCAGGGTCGAAAACCACTTGTGTCCGGAAAGGGTGTCCAGAGTGTCATCGATCCGTGGAAGAGGGTAACTGTCCTTCTTGGTGATGTCATTCAGGCGTCGGTAATCAACACAAAATCTGGTGGAGCCGTCTTTCTTTCGGACCAAGACGATAGGGGATGCCCAAGGACTGGATGAGGGTTCGATGACGTCATTCTCCTGCATCTCTTTCACGAGGATCTCAACCTCTTCCTTCTTGGCGAACGGTAGTCGTCTTGGATGCTGCTTGATAGGGGGATGATCTCCAGTGTCGATCCTATGCTGCGTTAAACTCGTGCGACCAACATCCTCGGATGTAGATGAAAACACCTGCTTGAAGTTGTCCACCAATTTTTCCGCAGCGTATCTTTGATCCTTCGATAATGGTGCACTCCCAATTAATTTCGAAGTCAAGGACTCGGAAGACACAGTCTCGGAGGAATCAATTCTTCTGATGATGCAGTTTACGGGAGTACAAGTTGCCAACACTTCTCCTTTCTTAATATTCCTCGGTCTTTCACTCACATTGGCGACTCTCACAGGAACTGCATTCCTTGAAAGGTCCACAAGCGTAGATGCCACTAGTACTCCTTTTGGGCTATTACTCTGGTTAGGATATTCAATGAGGCCGAATTTAAAGCTGTTGTTTTCCTTGAGGGAGCCAGGTATTAGTACTTCTGATCTAGAGGGAATCGATAAATCTGTTTGGGCTATTATTTGATGAGCGGATTTTAAGTTATTTTCGGTGTTGAAAATTGCTATGTCTTCCCTCGTCGAGTGCAGCTCATTATTTTTAAAGTCGATAGAAAAATCAAATTTTCTCAAAAAGTCCAGTCCGAGAATGAAGGGATCTGTAATGTCAGCGACGAATGCCGTGTGATGGTAAGTGGCGCTTCCGAACATTATTTCTAAGTTCACTTTTCCTTCAATCTCGATTTTGTCACCTGTCACAGTTTGGAGAGTAACGCAGGGCGGCGTCCATAAGATCTTGAGTCCAAATCGATGAGCCACATCAGTCCTAATGATGGAAACGTTGGCTCCTGTGTCCACAATCATTTCGCAGGGAAACCCATTCACATATGCGTAAATGAAGAGTCCGTTGCAGCCGCCACTTCTTGAAGAAATCTGGAAAACTTTGGGATGGGGCTCATTGCAATTTGGCGACCTCCGCCCCGCGAGATTGCCATAGCTTAGTTTTCCTGAGCTGGAGAGGAAGAGGTACCCTTCCTTCTTGTTTCTTGGCGGGCTTCGCAGTTCCTTCGTACGTGGCCCTCACAGCCACATTTCCAGCACTTCAGTGGTTGTTTACTTTGGTCTTTGTGAGCCGTAATCTTCTTCAGGGTCCCCGACATCTCTTTGATTTGTCGCTCAATTTCCGAGAGACGAGTTGAGTTCGAGTCCTGGGCACTCACTTCCAAGCCCCTGATTGAATGACGATCCTTGCGGGACGTTTGTTGTGCAGCCTCGAATTTCATTGCGTAGACCAGACCGGATTTAAGATCTTTGATGTCCGCCATCCGGAGAGCCGTCTGAATTTCTGGATTTCGCACTCCGTCTATGAAGTAGTTCAGGGCCAGGCTATCGCGAACACTCGAAGGACAGTCCGAGAAGGCGAGATGGGAAAGCCTCTCAACGTCTGCTGCAAAAACTTGAAAAGTCTCTCCAGCCCTCTGGAGTCGGGATTTGAGCTGAAGTTGGCTGAATTCTTTTTGGCAGGATTCGCCAAAGCGAAGCTCCAAGGCCGATGATAAGGCTTCAAAGTCATGGTGCTTGTCCTCTGGGAAGGTCTGTAGTATATCAGCTGCATCCCCTCTCAGCGAGGCTGCAAGTTGACAGGCTTTCGTGGAAGAGTCCCAGGAGTTTGCTTCTGCAACGATGAGGAACTGCTTCTTGTAAATATTCCACGAGGTCTTCCCGTCGAACGTGGCCAGTTTGATGGATGGACGAGAAGTTCCAGCTGCAGCTACACAGTCACTTGAGTTGTTGCAGGATGCTGATAACTTTGATTCAAGTTCTTTAATTTTCTTTTCCACATGGTTTTCTACTGTGGAGATTAGATTCTCAGCGCTGTCTGAGTTGTTGCAGGATCCTGATAACTTTGATTCAAGTTCTTTAATTTTATTTTCCACATGGTTTTCTACTGTGGTGATTCGATCTTCTAGAGCCTCCACTTTATTTTCCATGTTGATAAATTTAGTTTCCACCAAACTTTTCATTGACGTTAGATCGCTCTTAATTTCTTCTTGACTTGAAGTTATGCTAGCAGTTAAATCACTCTTTAATTGTTCTTGATTAGTAGCCAGATCATTTTTTAACTGTTCTTGATTAGTAGCCAGAGTCGCCATATCATTCTTGATTTCTTCTTGACTTGAAGTTATGCTAGCGGTTAAATCATTTTTTAATTGCTCTTGATTCGCAGTCATGTCACTTTTAACAGCGTTGATCGCATCAAGGAGTTTTTTCAGTTGTTCCTCCATTGCTCGAGTAATCACCATAAAATTCTGAAGCCAAAAAGTCCTCAGGAAGAAAAGTCCAAGTTCACAGAAAGTTCCAAGAAAGTCCTTGAAGATGCCCCACGTTGGGCGCCAAAATTGTAACGAGTCCGTAGCACCTTCAACTTTCTTCAAATGAGCATTCCAATCTTGAGGAAGTAACTATAAATTTATTTACAAGTATTTACACTATTTACAATATGAGCAGGAAACAATTGCTAAACATCCAGCAATTAGGTAGCAAAACAGTACACTGTACTCTCAACAGTAACTCAGCACCACGTATCAAACGTGAACAGTAATTAAGCAATTACAAAAGCAAAACAACCATTCGCCAAGCGAATAAAAACGAGCACTCTCAGAAATCAACATCTGAAAAGAACTGACTGACTTGTGTTCAAGGCCAGCTATTTATACACGGAAAGAATTCCCGACAACTTTCTAGTAATATCTGGAATATTCCAAATCATTCATAACTTTAAACAATTCATTCAAGAAAACGCTAGAAATAAAAAGAGAAACACCACTCCGAGCGAAAATTTCTTCACGCTTATTAAAGTTAGGGCAAGTGTAAAAACTACAAAGTGTTACGGGGCCGGTATACAAGTGATAAAAGTGATATCTTCAGATACCTTTGCAACATGACGTCAGATAAAACCAAAACTAATGAAAATGATGCAAGGCAGGAAAAACAACAACTATTTACAAGATTTGTAACAATATACAAAATAACTCATTCTTTTGCATATTTTTTTTCTGTAAAGGTTTATGTCATTGTCACAAGAATAATTAAAAGTTTTATTTTCATTCCTAATAACAATGGCACTTGTGTTTCACCAAGTCATTTTTAAAGCACTATTCCCAGCAAAACCCAGACTTTGCACTTCACTTCACACTCTCCAGGGTCCCCCGTACCTACCACAGCTTCGTGGTTTAACCGGGATAGGGCCCTGAAGAGCGCTCTGTTCTTAATTTTGAACCAGAACCTAGGGTCGAGCAAACCCTAGGGCCCAGCACCCCCAGAGGTATCGTTTCACTTGGAGGACTTTGTGACCACGACATTTTTAACGCCTCCCAGCCACCATTAATCAAGGCGGTGGATCTTTGATCGGCTGGGTTTCGAACCCGGGTCACTCCGGACACGAGTCCGATGCCTTACCGATCGGGCCACCACGGCCCAACCCAGACTTTGCAGCAGAGTTTAATAAAAATCTGTCATGCAATGCCCAAATTCAACTAGAGTGCTTTAACTGTCCATGAAATCATCCATCTTCTCATAGTTCAGGATCGACCATCTTCTCATAGTTCAGGATCGACCATCTTCTCATAATTCAGGATCGACCATCTTCTCATAATTCAGGATCGACCATCTTCTCATAATTCAGGATCTACCACCTTTTCATAATTCAGGATCTACCACCATTTCATAATTCAGGATCTATAACCTTCTCATAATTCAGGATGGACCATCTTCTTATGATTCAGAATCAAAAGATTTTAATCTTTAACATAGAAACTTCTGAAAAATAAATAAATACATTATGAACAAAAATTGTATTCATAATTCACAATATAAATTGAAAAGTCAACATTAGGCACAGTAAATAAAAACATTTTTATACTCATACAGAAATTTGCTTAGATTAGGGTCATTAACTTTTTAAGTGAAGGGCGAAACTCAACAGGAGTTCTATTTGAGGGGCTCATGCTTCCCCATCATTTGGAGGGTCATGAAGGGTAATTGCCCCCCCCCCCCCCAATGCCTTTGAGAAATTTTCATGTTTCCCCCAATATCATTTGCCCCTGGAAAATTAAGAACATGCAGTAAATCTTATTTCTTACATAACACTCCACAATAAAATAAAACTAAATTCAAAACTTCTGGATGAAAGAAAGTACTTTAACTGTCTGGAAAGCAAAATTTAAGCTCTGGATTAAACAAATATATGTTTGCAAAAAAAAAAAAAAAAAAACTAAATGTGATAATCCTTGTTAGGTTATGCTTCAATCAACAAAATTTGTTAATAAATGCCCCACATGGTAGAACATGCAATAAATTTAATAGCATATGACATAGTTAATCATATTCTGCTTTCCACAAATAGTTCAATAGTAACTAGTAATACAGTACCTGACATTCATAGAGCAGTAGACTAATTGATTATCTATTAATTTTGAATTGGTAATTTTTTCCATTTTTTTTATGCCATTGGGTAGAGCTATGTTTTTAACCCCAGATTCAAATTGACTTACAGTCGAAAAACTAAACTCATATTTGCCCTAGAAATAAAAGGATACAGGCGTTTGAAATATGAGTTTGAAACCTCTTTTCTGTTCAAATTATTAACATTTTATTGTATTGCCATGGCTACGTCATTTTAATTCTTTGTTGTTTTCTTCTTTATTATTCGAATTTCTTAAATTTTATTTTATAGCAGTTCATAACTCTTTTATGTGGTTTATAATAACTAAAGTAATGCCACTTCATTCAGGATATTTGAAAAAAAAAATTAATAAAACCAGTTGAAAGGGCTGCAATTAGTTTTCAAAATAAGCTTTAAGTTGAGGCTTTTAAAGTGCACTATTCCATTATGCTACCATGCCAGCAATTCCAATCTTTATATATTTCTGAAAACTATGCAGGGTTACGAAAATTTAGTTTTTTAGCAAGTGGTTTCAGGCATAGTTTTGCAAGATTAAAGATACCAGTGGGTAAATCATTTTATGTTTCTCAGAATTTAATGTTTTTTTTTTTTTCTGTAATGGCTTTGAAGGTCTAATTTATCTGGCAGAATAAGCGCACATTAATGTTTTATTTTGAAATGGTCAAGGAGCCATATTGTTTGGAAACTCACCATGACCGTGAAAACGTCCATAAAGTAATTGTGCACCGTATAATTTATTATACTTTTTGTACTGCGTGTAGGCAACGTTTAAATTTTGAAAGCAATCAGGATTACTTTGAACAAGTGTCACTTGACATAAACTTTTAGTTTCAAGTTTGGCCATGCAAAGCCTGACCACGCAGCTAGTAAAAAATTAAAATTCAGTGTTAAAAACATTTTAAGCATTATGATAGTTAACTTGATTAGAACCAGAAACTAAGATCAATAAAATGGTTAAGCAACAAAAATAATACTGCACATGATTCTGTTGGAAAAAAAAAAGTAATATTTTAACAGTTTTAGTTTATTTTGAAACGAAATTGAATCAGATGAAACATGCAGGTATTTATTTTCAATTATTACTGAAAATAACATTTTATCATCATTTTCCATTAAAAATATTTTAGAGCATTACAAGACTCATAAAAGATAATATAAAAACCCCCGTTATACGGCGGGAACAAGTTAAAAATATGGATTAAAATAATACATAAACGATTGTTTGTAATTGAGATATTGTAATTAACAAAATACATTTAACAAAAGAGAGAATGGGGAAGAACAATAACACAATACAAGTATTTTTTTTTTATCAAATGAAAGCGACACTACATAAAAAGTAAATTAGAAAGAGTAAACGATTTTGCAAAGATATAATTATGTCGCGTAACAAGATGAAATAATAACTAATAAACTTACTTGCTCTTAATGAACGAAACACACGTTAACACATTATCTTGAGCACGTGGGAGCAAAACTAAATAAAATTCAGTAATTCAGTATACATGCTTATAGAAACATAAAAGAGAACGGTAGCAATATTAACAGAAAAGGTAATAATGCAATTGTATGAATGGATAAAGCGGAATTATTTAGTTGATGAATGAAAAACGCATGTAATACACTATCTAGAGCACGTGGAAACATAACTAAATAAAATGGCAAAATCAAGAGTGCAGGAGTGTAGTAGAAACAATAATTGAACGATAACAAATTTTATTAATGAACAAATTAAAATTATCACACAGTAAACAGTGATTTCTGTAAATTAGGGTATGTAGCGACAATAATAAGTTAGACAATGACAAAACAACAAAATAAATAATTTTTGATTCTACAAGCATAATACTGCAATAATAAAAGAATAAACAATCCCTTTCAAACAAATAAACAATAATATACGATAATAAAAATTACCATTAATGAACTCCATACACCAAGAAACCACGCGGGACTCGCGGGAAATCACTGGCAAAAATTATTTTCTAATTATTTATGATACTCATTTTTAATTACATGTATTAAAAAAATTGGATTTAGATATATTGAACTTGAACAGTGTAATCTGTTAGTATCAAATATACTTTAAAAAAAGAAAAAAAAAATGTATAAAAATAGCTATTTTCTAAAAAAATTTTAACAATCCGTTTTAAATCAAATAAATCCGATTTTAATGATTTAAAAAAAAAAATCGTGATTTTTATCAACCCTGTAATCAAAGAACCCCAACTGGCTGTGAAGTCCGCGTACCGCCACTGCTTGGTTGCACATTTACCGTAATAAATAAGTAGAAGGGAGCCTCTAGAACAGGGCCGAATTTAAAGGGAGGGTTTTCAGGGTTCAAACTCCCTCCGAAATTTTTTTAAAATATTAAAAAAATGCTTTTTATTGCTCTTTTTTGCGAGAAAATAATTTTATTACAATTTTATTTTTAATTTTCTTCTTTACTTTTCAATTTCATTTGAAACAGGAAATTATCATTATTGAATGATAGTACAAATTATTTGATTTGTCTGCAGTATTTACCTTTATTGCAGTTTTTGCAAACATAATTTCATACACAACAATATATTATTTTAACTGAGGCGAAGATGCTTTGTACACATCAGAATTTTTTACTTCATTGGAAAGATATGTTATTATTTTATTTTTCACGTTAATTCCTCTTAAGCAACTACTGTAACAAAAAACATGAGAATATAGAATACAAAATCAAATGTTATTCACGAGAAATGTGTTGGTAAAACCCTCCACGAAACAATAGTCTGGTTACAGCCCTGCTCTAGAATATCAATTGGAACAAACTTATGTTTTTAAGGAAGGTAGATTCAGATAAGGATTCAGACAAAAGTGCGGCTACTGAAGACGCGAGTGCGGCGAAAGTTTGAAAAAATTTGGATCAGACAAAAGCTCGAAGACTTTGTTTCTTCTTTTTTCCTTTTTGGGACGAGAAAAGTTAGTAATTTCATCTGATTGATTCGGGAATGTTTAGTAAAATTTTGTCTCGGAACAAAGTTCGATTAGAGAAAACTTCGGAACGAAGTAGAGATGCGAGGCCCTGTGCGATCGCCTACCTCTTGCTATGCCTCTGGCCAGTGGCAGCTAAATTTTTCTTTTTTTGCGACCACGAAATGCCATGTTGTTCGCCAAACTGGCAACATACTATTCTCCTGAACAAAAATACAAAATGTTGATGCATCACGCTGATTATGGAAAGAAAATAGCCATCTGCATCGTCACTGGCGGCCAATGCTATCTTGGAGAGAAAAGCGGCAAATCTGCTTTACAAAAAATATTTAAATGCATAATTTGAATTTGATGAAGCTTTATTGGAAAAATAGTCAAAGATAGCCAAATTTATGATTAATCAGCAAATTAAATGAAGTATCAATGAAGTGCTTATTAAACTTTAACTATACATGAGCGTTTAGTTTTCGTTTTACTAGCATAATGTCTTATTATTGGGATTTTAAAATGAATAGTTTTATTTTTCAGAAAAATTTGTGAATTCTTTTAGTCTCAAGCTTCATTTGGCAGGATATTTTCTTCAGTTAACAAAATCTAAACACATCAAAAAATGACAGCAATATGCGCTTTTAAAAATGCCATTAGGATGGATTATACGCAAATCAAAAAAATATAGTTGCATGCATATAAAAGTCAAAAAGCTATTGATTTCAGTTTTTTCCCAAAGATGGATTTCACCAATTCAGCGAATTAGGAAATTTGGTTCTCAAAGTCTTTCTCTTGAATTTCATTAATTTTTTACTTGATTAAGATTACATTAATCCTTACAGAACTTTAAATAAAACAATATGACAAATATAACACATGTAGTTTTTTTCCAAGTGGTAATTCGAAACTGAAAAATTGGCTTCTTTGTTGCAGTGAAATTAATTTTTGGGTACGCCACTGACATTCAATACATATATTAAGAAAAAGAAAACTACTTGGATACATGAAAAGTATTGTGCTCTGAATACTAGAGAACGGTCAATTTTTCCTCCCAATAGCCCAAAATGACCAACCTGAAACCACTATGTTATGGGGATGTTTAATTAATGAAATATTAGTTTAAGCTAAGTCTAGGGCACACATACATAATAAACACAAAGCATCACGGTGAATGGTTGTTTTGGTAGATAAATACCTCAATTAAAAAAGCTTCTGCAGAATAAACTTTTTTGTTGAGGCTTTTGCTTCTCGACTAGCGGGATCTTTGGAAAATATTTTTATTGCAGTTAACATTTTCTTTCTTTGTGTTGAAATGGAAACTGAAGAAACATTGGTATTCTCTCACACACACACACAAAAAGAAAAAAAAAATTGTTATAAATTAACAGTAGATCTGCAAAATCAAACTTCACTGGACTAGAGAAACGCGACAGATATGGACGAGGAAATGCAAACGGCAAGCCGTTACGGATATAGTTAAGTTGTATCATTAATGGGCTACAGTTAAAGATGAAAGAGTTAAAGAAAAACAAATGTATATGCATGCAATAACAAGTCTTATCAAATTTTATCCTGTTCACATACTTGTTTCTCACAATTTAAATACTTATTTTTTTACGATCAGTCAATTTTTAGAGACCAAATGTTCTAAACAAAGAAAAGTCTGAAGTCGAACTCCTTAACTCAAACTTCGACTTTCATCATGTTTATGTTTGTTGCCGAGTTGACACATTTCTCTTGAAATTCGAAAATTAGAAAGAAAGGCTATTAAATAAAATAATATTGAGAAACAACCCTCACTTTCCTTTTGTTTTGCTTTTTCCCCATCTGAACTGAAATAACTCAAAACACACCGCTTATCCGAAATTTAAAATTGAGCTGCATTTCTAAAAGAACAAAATTGTGTTCGTTTGGAAACAAAAGTATAACATCTAACTAAGATTCTACAAATCTGAAGGAGTTCTAAAATATGAAACTGAACCTCATTTGTTTCAAAAGATTAATCTGTTAATCAATTTATTTTTTGAACCTATCTAACTTTCTGTATATGACTTTAAGAAGTGAAGTGTAAAAAGCATTCTGCATGTAAGCCGTAGCTATCTATGATGAAAAAATGGTTAAAATCGGTCCAGTAGTTTTGAAAATTACCCTTTACATCCATACATACCCACAGAAGTAACCATTTATGTATATAGAAAATAGTGTTAATTGATGGCTTTAAATATGTGTATTTTTACATGGTATATTTGCAGTATATTCTCTATGTATACAGGCAGATACGTTTGAATTGATATTGTGCACTTAACAGTCTCCCAAAATTTTTGTTGTATTAAATTGCACTCACCACGTACGTTATATGAATCGTATCTCTCAGTTTCCAAGTGTTTACTTTAATTAAGTTCAAATGAATTGCTCTACTTTCTGTTACAATGTGGTTCACACGCGATAGATACAACGGGCTGAGTTCTTCTGAATAGATTGAAGTCCTGCCAAAATCTTGTAACAATGTAATCATAACTCATTTTAGAGAGCTTTTCTCTTATTGCAAGCAACTGTATACTGGTTCGATTGTGCAGTTCAGTAGGGCCACCGAGAGCCAAGTCGGGCCCCTAGTCATTTCAGTCACTACGGGTCGCCGGGCCCCCCTCCCCCCAAAACTTACAGAATTTATACCATTCCGATTCCGAGCTGGGCCCCTATAGTTTTTGACTTAGGCTGACAGCCCCCTCTCATCGGGCCTGGTTCCTCAGATGAATAGGACTTCTGAGGAACCAGGTTTTGATTTACTTTCGTTTTCGTCCAAAATAGGAGTTTGCCCGCTGGCCCTACTTTGGGAATTTAAACGAAACGAAAACTTAACTTTAAACAAAGTTGAAAATGATTTTTGATTTGGGAAGAGGGGGGGGGGGAGGCTACGATAACGCGGTACTAAATAGAAATTTATAGGTGTGTAATATAAGAAAAAAAATTTAGGAGGACCTCCCAGTTCGTCTTTTCCATAAGCATTTATTTGTTTCGGTTTCCCATAGTGAAATTTCCAATGAACGCGTGAAATTTTTTGTTTGTTTGAATGTGTCCGATTCGAATATATAAGACGAGTCTTATCTCTTGTTTACCAAGACTTATTTTCCCACTCGGTTCTACTTTGAATATCACGCTTCTGGATGCCGAAGTTTGTTTTACTTTCGTTTTCTACTTTCCAACATTTGGAGCTGCTGATTCTATTTTGAATTTTATTTCTACATTCTTAAATAAACAGGTGTTGGTTTAACTTTTCCATCTGTTTGAAAGATTTTTTATGATTGTAAAATAAGTATGTCAGAGGCTCCAACGGTACATAAAAATAGTTAATCACTTTATTATACATATTGTCACTTTTTCGAAGCATTTCTTGCGATGAAGAGTCAATACAGGTTCTTTTTTTCTTACAGATATCCTTGAATCTTCCTTGACGATATTTTGAAGTTGCGTTTTCTTTTCACACTTACTGGTTGGGGATTGGACTTAAAAAAAACTTTTTTTTTACATTTGACACACCCAAAGTTACATTTTTTAAACAAAAATACTTCACTTAAACATAATATTGGCCCCCCTAATTCTTGACTACGGCAATGACGGAGGGACCAGTTGACCTTTTAAAGAGCTGTTAATAGTAATATTTTTAAGCAATTACAAGAGTTCCTTCGTTTCATACAGGTTAGTTTTTCTTATTATCTTCTTCTGCACTTTCATGTAGAATTTAACCTTCAGTGTATCCTGCAATAGGAATTTTTACTTATAATCAACAAATGTGGACTTGGAAATATTTCAAGGGAGGGGCGATTAATTTTATCACGTATCATTTATTACACATCTTAACACATCTAACTTACATCTAACATCTTAACTTTTTACACATTTAAACAAATCTTGACCTGATATGACTCAAGACTTCAATTGCGAAACATACGCCAGAAGAGCAGGCCCGTCATTTAGGGGGTGCAGGGGGGGGGAGTCAATTCCCCCCTGACTTTTAGAAATCAATGTCTTTACATACAAGTGGGCGTGGTTTTGTTGTTTTTTCGTGTAATTTGCGTTGAGAAAACACCCTTTGCCCTCCCCCCGGAAAAACAAGAAATGACGGGCCTGCAGCAGAGCCTTAACATTCCTTTCTGCTAGCAATCTAGACAATTTAAAAATTATTTTTTTGAACGTCCCTGATTATTAGTAAGTGGCGGGGGGGGGGGGGTCCCACAAAATCTCCTTTTAAGGGTGCCCCTCCCTCACAATAGTGACGATTTTAAAAATATGTCTGACAAAGTAATTTTATGTTGTTGTTTTTTTTTTCCGTTATATAAACAGAGTACAAGCCTTGCCCCCTGGAAAATTTTGAAATGAACGTGCCAAACGCAAAAGGTGTGTTAATGTTTCAAAAAAAAAAAAAAAAAAAAAAAACAGCTTTTATTCAAAAAAAAAAAAAAGTATAATTCTTCCTATTTTTCGATTTTTACTTTTAATAATGTAACGTTTTCAATTGTTGTTAAATGCAAGTGTTATTGACATTTATTTAGAAAACAAAAAGTTCTTGGTGAAAACATATGGTAAATATAATGTTGTGGCTTTATTTTGTTTTAGAGGAAAAGGAAATCACTGCATTTGACAATACAGTACGTAACTATATTCAGAACAACATTTTTAAAAATGCTATTAGGAGATTAATTGAGGCATGTGCTCACATACTTTTCAGTACTTACATTCAACGTGATCGCGATGTTCTCAATGTGCTAGCTCAAATGTTCTCTCATTATATCTCAATAATGTTAAAATATGAATAGTTTGGAAAAATTACTCCTTTGTTAGTTGGAAAACTCCTACAGAGGCTTAAATGATCAATACACTGAATTTGTTAAAGGATAAAAATCAATTATGTTGTGCTTTTTCTACAACATCAATGTTAAAATATAAATAAGAAAAATATTGAAACGAAAGACATAGCTTTTTTTTTCTTCTGTTGTCTGAAATTTATGCTTCCGTATAATTAAACTAAATGTTCCTTTTTCTTTTTTATTCCCCTTACCTGAATATTTTATCTAACTTCTACTTTCTTCATATCAAAAAAAAAAAACACATAGCAGTCTTTCAAGTAAAGCCGGCATGCCAAAGAAAACTTTGTTGATATTTTTTTATCAGCACTTTTGCACTGGGAAAAACTTTTTGTTGTCTAGCTAACTGTATGCATGTAACATCATATTCATTCCTGATGTCATAACAGTATTAATTTTGTTGTAAAACACATGTGCATAATCTACATACTGTTGAATACTTAATATTTCTTCTCAGTGTAGGCAGTAACAATAATTCTTAGCAATAAATGAAAACAAGAGAGCTAAAGTTACCAGAAGCAAAATTTGTGAAAAAACTAAGTATATGTTCAAGCTAAATTTTTTATTTCAGAGGAAAAAAGTGATTGAAAACACTTAGCATTTAAAAAATAGGATTTATATACAAAATACTCATTCTTTCGCATATTTTTTCTTGTAAAGGTTTATGTCATGGTCACAAGAATAATTAAAAGTTTTTCTTTCATTCCTAATAACAAAGGCACTTGTGTTTCACCAAGTCATTTTTAAAGCACTATTCCCAGCAAAACCCAGACTTTGCAGCAGAGTTTTAAAAAAATCTGTCATGCAATGCCCAAATTCAACTAGAGTGCTTTAACTGTCCATGAAATCATCCATCTTCTCATAGTTCAGGATCGACCATCTTCTCATAGTTCAGGATCTACCACCTTTTCATAATTCAGGATCTATCACCTTCTCATAATTCAGGATGGACCATCTTCTCATGATTCAGAATCAAAAGATTTTAATCTTTAACATAGAAACTTCTGAAAAATAATTAAATACATTAATGAACAACAATTTTATTCATAATTCACAATATAAATTGAAAAGTCAACATTAGACACAGTAAATAAAAACATTTTTATACTCATACAGGAATTTGCTTAGAGTAGGGTCATTAACTTTTTAAGTGAAGGGCGACACTCAACAGGAGTTCTATTTGAGGGCCTCATGCTCCCCCATCATTTGGAGGGTCATGAAGGGTAATTGCCCCCCCCCCCCCCAATGCCTTTGAGAAATTTTCATGTTTCCCCCAATATCATTTGCCCCTGGAAAATTAAGAACATGCAGTAAATCTTATTTCTTACATAATACTCCACAATAAAATAAAACTAAATTCAAAACTTCTGGATGAAAGAAAGTACTTTAACTGTCTGGAAAGCAAAATTTAAGCTCTGGATTAAACAAATATATGTTTGCAAAAAAAAAAAAAAAAAACTAAATGTGATAATTCTTGTTATGTTATGCTTCAATCAACAAAATTTGTTAATAAATGCCCCACATGGTAGAACATGCAATAAATTTAATAGCATATAACATAGTTAATCATATTCTGTTTTCCACAAATAGTTCAATAGTAACTTTTAATACACTACCTGACATTTATAGAGCAGTAGACTAATTGATTATCTATTAATTTTGAATCGGTAATTTTTTCCAGTTTTTTTTATGCCATTGGGTAGAGCAATGTTTTTAACCCCAGATTTAAATTGACTTACAGTCGAAGAACTAAACTCATATTTGCCCTAGAAAAAAAGATACAGGCGTTTGAAATTGGAGTTCGAAAACCTCTTTTCTGTTCAAATTATTAACATGTTATTGTATTGCCATGGCTACGTCTTTTTAATTCTTTGTTGTTTTCTTCTTTATTATTAGAATTTTTTAAATTTATTTTATTTTATAGCAGTTCATAACTCTTTTATGTGGTTTATAATATCGAAAGTAATGCCACTTCATTCAGGATATTTGAAAAAAAAAAAAAATAATGAAACCAGTTAAAAGGGCTGCAATTAGTTCTCAAAATAAGCTTTAAGTTGAGGCTTTTAAAGTGCACTATTCCATTATGCTACCATGTCAGCAATTCCAATCTTTATATATTTCTGAAAACTATGCAGGGTTACGAAAATTTAGTTTTTTAGCAAGTGGTTTCAGGCATAGTTTCGCAAGATTAAAGATTAATAATACCAGTGGGTAAATCATTTTATGTTTCTCAGAATTTAATGTTTTTTTCTGTACGTGGCTTTGAAGGTCTAATTCATCTGGCAGAATAAGCGCATATTAATGTTTTATTTTGAAATGGCCAAGGAGCCATATTGTTTGGAAACTCACCATGACTATGAAAACATCCATAAATTAATTGTGCAACGTATAATTTATTATACTTTTTTTACTGCGAGTAGGCAACCTTTAAATTTTGAAAGCAATCAGGATTACATTGAACAAGTGTCACTTGACATAAACTTTTACTTTCAAGTTTGGCCATGCAAAGCCTGACCACGCAGCTAGTAAAAAATTAAAATTCAGTGTTAAAAACATTTTAAGCATTATGATAGTTAACTTGATTAGAACCAGAAACTAGGATCAATAGAATGGTTAAGCAAAAAAAAAAAAAAAAGTAATATTTTAACAGTTTGAGTTTATTTTGTAACGAAATTGAATCAGATGAAACATGCAGGTATTTATTTTCAATTGTTACTGAAAATAACATTTTATCATCATCTTCAATTAAAAATATTTTAGAGCATTACAAGACTCATAAAAGATATTATAACCCCCCCCCCCCTTATACGGCGGGAACAAGTTAAAAATATGGATTAAAATAATACATAAACGATTGTATGTAATTGAGATATTGTAATTTACAAAATACATTTAACAAAAGAGAGAATGGGGAAGAACAATAACACAATACAAGTATTTTTTTTATCAAATGAAATCGACACTACATAAAAAGTAAAATAGAAAGAGTAAACGAATTTGCAAAGATATAATTATGTCGCGTAACAAGATGAAATAATAACTAATAAACTTACTTGCTCTGGATGAAAGAAACACACGTTAACACATTATCTTGAGCACGTGGGAGCAAAACTAAATAAAATTCAGTAATTCAGTATACATGCTTATAGAAACATAAAAGAGAACGGTAGCAATATTAACAGAAAAGGTAATAATGCAATTGTATGAATGGATAAAGCAGAATTATTTAGTTGATGAATGAAAAACGCATGTAATACACTATCTAGAGCACGTGGAAACATAACTAAATAAAATGGCAAAATCAAGAGTGCAGGAGTATAGTAGAAACAATAATTGAACGATAACAAATTTTATTAATGGACAAATTAAAATCATCACACAGTAAACAGTGATTTCTGTAAATTAGGTCATGTAGCGACAACAATAAGTTAGACAATGACAAAAACAACAAAAGAAATAATTTTTGATTCCATAAGCATAATACTGCAATAATAAAAGAATAAACAATCCTTTTCAAACAAATAAACAATAATATACGATAATAAAAATTACCATTAATAAACTCCATACACCAAGAAACCACGCGGGACTCGCGGGAAATCACTGGCAAAAATTATTTTCTAATTATTTATGATACTCATTTTTAATTACATGTATTAAAAAAATTGGATTTAGATATATTGAACTTGAACAGTGTAATCTGTTAGTATCAAATATACTTTAAAAAAAGAAAAAAAAAATGTATAAAAATAGCTATTTTCTAAAAAAATTTTAACAATCCGTTTTAAATCAAATAAATCCGATTTTAATGATTTAAAAAAAAAAATCGTGATTTTTATCAACCCTGTAATCAAAGAACCCCAACTGGCTGTGAAGTCCGCGTACCGCCACTGCTTGGTTGCACATTTACCGTAATAAATAAGTAGAAGGGAGCCTCTAGAACAGGGCCGAATTTAAAGGGAGGGTTTTCAGGGTTCAAACTCCCTCCGAAATTTTTTTAAAATATTAAAAAAATGCTTTTTATTGCTCTTTTTTGCGAGAAAATAATTTTATTACAATTTTATTTTTAATTTTCTTCTTTACTTTTCAATTTCATTTGAAACAGGAAATTATCATTATTGAATGATAGTACAAATTATTTGATTTGTCTGCAGTATTTACCTTTATTGCAGTTTTTGCAAACATAATTTCATACACAACAATATATTATTTTAACTGAGGCGAAGATGCTTTGTACACATCAGAATTTTTTACTTCATTGGAAAGATATGTTATTATTTTATTTTTCACGTTAATTCCTCTTAAGCAACTACTGTAACAAAAAACATGAGAATATAGAATACAAAATCAAATGTTATTCACGAGAAATGTGTTGGTAAAACCCTCCACGAAACAATAGTCTGGTTACAGCCCTGCTCTAGAATATCAATTGGAACAAACTTATGTTTTTAAGGAAGGTAGATTCAGACAAAAGTGCGGCTACTGAAGACGCGAGTGCGGCGAAAGTTTGAAAAAATTTGGATCAGACAAAAGCTCGAAGACTTTGTTTCTTCTTTTTTCCTTTTTGGGACGAGAAAAGTTAGTAATTTCATCTGATTGATTCGGGAATGTTTAGTAAAATTTTGTCTCGGAACAAAGTTCGATTAGAGAAAACTTCGGAACGAAGTAGAGATGCGAGGCCCTGTGCGATCGCCTACCTCTTGCTATGCCTCTGGCCAGTGGCAGCTAAATTTTTCTTTTTTTGCGACCACGAAATGCCATGTTGTTCGCCAAACTGGCAACATACTATTCTCCTGAACAAAAATACAAAATGTTGATGCATCACGCTGATTATGGAAAGAAAATAGCCATCTGCATCGTCACTGGCGGCCAATGCTATCTTGGAGAGAAAAGCGGCAAATCTGCTTTACAAAAAATATTTAAATGCATAATTTGAATTTGATGAAGCTTTATTGGAAAAATAGTCAAAGATAGCCAAATTTATGATTAATCAGCAAATTAAATGAAGTATCAATGAAGTGCTTATTAAACTTTAACTATACATGAGCGTTTAGTTTTCGTTTTACTAGCATAATGTCTTATTATTGGGATTTTAAAATGAATAGTTTTATTTTTCAGAAAAATTTGTGAATTCTTTTAGTCTCAAGCTTCATTTGGCAGGATATTTTCTTCAGTTAACAAAATCTAAACACATCAAAAAATGACAGCAATATGCGCTTTTAAAAATGCCATTAGGATGGATTATACGCAAATCAAAAAAATATAGTTGCATGCATATAAAAGTCAAAAAGCTATTGATTTCAGTTTTTTCCCAAAGATGGATTTCACCAATTCAGCGAATTAGGAAATTTGGTTCTCAAAGTCTTTCTCTTGAATTTCATTAATTTTTTACTTGATTAAGATTACATTAATCCTTACAGAACTTTAAATAAAACAATATGACAAATATAACACATGTAGTTTTTTTCCAAGTGGTAATTCGAAACTGAAAAATTGGCTTCTTTGTTGCAGTGAAATTAATTTTTGGGTACGCCACTGACATTCAATACATATATTAAGAAAAAGAAAACTACTTGGATACATGAAAAGTATTGTGCTCTGAATACTAGAGAACGGTCAATTTTTCCTCCCAATAGCCCAAAATGACCAACCTGAAACCACTATGTTATGGGGATGTTTAATTAATGAAATATTAGTTTAAGCTAAGTCTAGGGCACACATACATAATAAACACAAAGCATCACGGTGAATGGTTGTTTTGGTAGATAAATACCTCAATTAAAAAAGCTTCTGCAGAATAAACTTTTTTGTTGAGGCTTTTGCTTCTCGACTAGCGGGATCTTTGGAAAATATTTTTATTGCAGTTAACATTTTCTTTCTTTGTGTTGAAATAGAAACTGAAGAAACATTGGTATTCTCTCACACACACACACAAAAAGAAAAAAAAAATTGTTATAAATTAACAGTAGATCTGCAAAATCAAACTTCACTGGACTAGAGACTGAAGACAGAAGTAGTAGAAGTAGAAGCTACTTGCAGAGAGCAGCGAGTAAACGACATCGATAATTTGGATCTAGGAAAATAAATGATTTTGAAATATTATTTTTCAAAAGCCATATTGCTGATGAGTATGTAATAAGTCTGTGTTCTTTTCTGTATTTTTTAATAGAGGATTACTATAAAGAGTACAGCTCAACTCCTTTCCTGAATCTTCAAACTAGTGCTAAAGGCTATTTTCAGGTAACCCTGCGCCCAGGAACTCTTCCAAAGTATCCAATCATAGGACGATATCTGTAAAATGGGAGGTTAACTTTACCTATGTTCTCTTAAGAAATCAGTGCAGATTCGTGAGTGAAAGCGAAAGGTTGTTGCTTTGCGAAGAGTGCTTTGTTTGAGAAAAGTTGCGATTTTCCGAAGTGTTCTGAATTTATTCATCGAATAATAAATCAAAATGGAAGTCGATCAGAAAGTTGTAGGCATGAAGTATGCCATTAAATATACCATTCCGGCCCATAATGGTGATGTTAGGGCTGTAGCGGCTACTAGACATCCAGAAAACTATCTTGTAACCGGTTCCAGAGATACACTAGTTAAGTTGTGGGCTCCAAATCAGTAAGTAATTTCTCGTAAAATGTAGTTTTTTGACAGCAGTTTGCATATTTATGAGTATTTAACGGCATGCATTAATGTCTGTTTTTATCTGAATGAATAATGATAAAATATTCATGGTATCCAAAATCGAAACTAACATAAAACAAATTTGAGTTAGTGTCTGCTTTCGTAAACGATTTTTACAGTTTTGAAAAGTAATTTTAAAATAAAAATTAACCATCCGCTGTATAAAATCAATTGTTTTTTAATATTTTAGCCGGAATGACTGAGTGATAGTTCACTGATGACGTTCTGTTCTGACATACCAATATGTGATGAAAGAAGTATAAAATACTTCTCTGTTGGCAAGATTTATGCTTTCTTGCGATGACATTCATTTTGTATTCGTTTTTTTATTAAATTAGGCGGGGAAAGATCGTTAGTCAGAAGCCCTAACTGTTACGGGACCGGGATTTGTAGATCACGTGTTGCTGCTGACTATACGAAAATTTGACTTTTACTCAAATGAGCTTTAAATTTTCAAATCTTCTTATATTCAAAAAGATTTTATTTAGTTACGTGCAGATACATTTGGAAGAACAAAAACTAACTGATCCATACACAATATGTGCTATTGTTCACTAATGATCTGTTTTTAGTTTTGATTCGCATACATTGAGGGGGATTTAAAGAATGCAGTATAAAATTGATAAGTTTAAAAAATTGCATGTTGCACAATTGTAGTTGTGCACTGCAAAATTAGGCAGCATAAAACCAAACTGACCCATACAATATGTGCTATTGCCCACCTATGTTCTGTTTTACAGCCTTAATTCACATAAATTGCACAGAATTCAATGAATACAGTATTGAATTGATAAATTTAATCCATTGCATTTACTTCATTTGTATACATGTACAGAAAAATTAGGTAGAACAAAACCAAACTGACTCCTGCAATATGTTCTGTTGTTCACAAATGTTTTGTTTTTACAGCTTTAATTCACATAAATTACAGGGGATTTAATGAATACAGTGCAAAGTTGTAAAATTTAATTTATTGCATGTACTTGGTTTGTAATTATGTTCAGAAAAATTATGCAGAACAGAACAATACCAAACATACTATATAGTATTGATCACTAATGTTCTGTTTTTACAGCTTTTGTTTTCATAACATGCTGGATATTTAATGAATGCATTTAAAATTGACAAAAGTAATATACTGCATAAACTCCTTTAGTAGCTATGTATAGAAAAAGTATAAGCAGAATAAAACCACACTTAGCCATACAATGTGTGTTATTTTCCCACTAATCTGTTTTTACAGCTTTGATTCACACGAATTGCTGGGAGTTTGATGAATGCATTATAAAATTGAAACTAATTTTAATGCAGGTACTCCATTTGTATTTATGCATAGAGAAAAATTTGGCAGAACGAAACCAAACTGACCCATACAATATTTGCTATTGTTCAAAAATGTTTTGTATTTACTGCTTTAATTCACATAAATTGCAGTAAATTTAGTGAATGCAGTATGCAGTTGAAACTTAATCTAGTGCATTTACTTCATTTGTATTTACTTATATAGAAAAAATAGGCAGAACAAAGCCAAACTGACCCACGCAGTATTGTGCTATTAAGTTCACAAATGTTTTGTTTTTACAGCTTAAATTCACACAAATTGTAGGGAATTTAATGAATGCAGTATGAAATTGAAACTTAATCTAGTGCATGTACTTCATTTGTACATTACATACAGAAAAATTAGGCAGTACAAAGCCAAACTGACCCATACAATATGCTATAGCTCACAAGTATTTTGTTTTTACGACCAAAACTGATATATGCAGTGTATGCTATTGCTCATTAATGTTCTGTTTTTCTTTAATTCTGATAACTTGCTTTGGATTTAATGAATGCAGTGTAAAATTGACAAACTCAACATATAGTAAATATGCCATTTGTAGTCACACATAGAAAAACTGTTGAACTGAAAAAAAAAAGAAAAAAAAAGGAGCTGTTAGAAATAAGAATTTTAAATCAAGGCATCTTGATGAGGCTTAGTATATAAGTTTCTAGGAGTCGACACGAACAACCTAGGTGGCATTTTTAAAGAATAAACTACTACAGGGTTCGTACTTCCTTAAAAACCCTTAAGAAACCCTTAATTTTATCGAGCAAAATTGAGATTCCTAAAAAACCTTTAAAAAGGTCTTAAATTTTGGAAAAGTTTCATTAATTAAAAAAAACTTTCATGTTCATTTGTAGAGGTTATCGTCATATTGATCTGAAAGCTGCTCCAATTGTGTCGATATGCACCTCCGAATGCCACCTGTTCCAAAGTACTCCAAAACGTATTTTTTTGCTTATTTTGCTCCCAAGCTGTGCCAAAACGCTTTCGTTGTTAAAATCGCCTTTTCATTATTTATTTATTACCGAAATCGTTGGTTTAAATGTCTATATATTTTATTTTCTGTTTTAGTCTCAATGTTTTGAAATCTTTAAATGTTGGAGAATAGCGTCAGGGTGTGTGCGTGCAATCCTTTTGCATCCTTTATGGGAATTGAAACTTCAGCTTTTAAATAATTTCTCAGTGGTCTAAAGCTTAAACTCATTCTCTTTCGTATTATTTTTCATCCAAGTTAAAAACTCTTTTATTTTTTATTTAAACTTTAGTCTGTGAAAACTTCTGCAAAATTTGCGAACACTAGCCATTTGTTTCAATTCCCTTCAGCTAAAAGATAATTTTGATCAAGTTGTCATCATTAACATTTATTTAATGAAACTCTTGTGTAGTTTTAGTGGCTTTTTTTTTAAGACGTATTTTTTTTAATTTGCATAAGCTTAGAAAAAAGATGTTCAAAACAAAACTTTCAGCTCTTTTGCAATTAGTTGCATATTTTATTTCTAAATAGATTATGTTTTGACCTGAGCATTTTTGACGCTAAAACGTTTGTAAAGCAAAAAAAAAAAAAAAATTTGATTTTAGAATTAATTTAGAAACAATGTGACATGTTGGTGCGTTTTGAATAATTTGCTTAAGTATAATTGTATGTACACTTAAGTAAAAATTTGAGAAGTAATTTCCAGTGAAATTCTTCAAAATATTAGTTACAAATTTCTGAAACCTTGTACAGTTATTGCTTTATATTGGATCATTAATTGATATTTACGGAGCTGCTCCAAAAGCACATTTGACTGCTCCAAAGTGGCAATTTTTCTACTCCAAAAGGTGCTCCCAAACACTGAAGCCATTGGGATCAGTGTCATCATTAAGTATAATGCCAGGTTATGTTTAAGGCCAATTGTTTAAGAGCTATTCAAAGTGATAATTTTATTTGAATAGCTCATAATCATTCTGAGTTCTACAGGGGTCAAAATGGTTAGTGGTTTGGTTTTGGAGTCTTCTGAGTCAAAAAACTAAGTTTGAAAGGGGGGCAGGGTTCAAGGAGACGGTTGAAAAAATATGCAAACAATTTGGGTTTAATTAGAAATGGTAATAAGGAGGCAAATAAGAGTAGTCATTTTAACAATTTTGATGCAAAAAATCGTAAGGGGTTGAATAAAAACAATTTGAGCATGCTTAGGGTTTTTTATACCAATGCTCGCAGTATTAGGAACAAGATGGAAGAATTGAAAAGCATTATTATAAAGGAGAGTTTAGATGTTATAGGAGTTACCGAAACATGGGCTACCAAAAATGATGATGATTAGAGTTAGAGTTATTTTCTTATCAACTTAAAACAAAGACTTATATCAGGAATAAGAACAAAAGTTAAATCACCTATCCCGTAAATACGAACAGGGCCCAAATCAACCCAAATCAGTTCTTATTTCAGAGATTTTACTCTATATCAAAAGCCGTTGTAAATAAATGACAACCATCTTTTCTGTTACATAGCAATTCCTCTTTGTCGAGTAATTTCAACGATTTGATGAATCAAAAGCAATTTTTATAAACTCTTGCATATTTGCATGTTATTTACTTGTGCGTAATATTTACATGTTTTAGACAACAGTTTAGGTAAATTTTTCAGTTTCAAAAATGAACAATTTGACCATAACCACGCGATTATCTCCTCTTTGCTTCAAGCACTAGTTTTTTTAATTAAAAAAAAGACCTTTGGACAATGCATTCGTATTTCATACTGAATTTAATGCCTTTTTATGAATCCGGATTTTATTGGTTTTCCGGCAAAGATTTCAGTTTCCGATTTTGAGGGGGATAAAAATTCAGAAGTATAATCAGTATCATGTTATCATATTTTGACAGACAGAAAAGTGTGATTAATTATTTATCAAATGCAGATTCGAGAGATACTTATAGCTATATTAACTTTGATATTTAAAATATTTCTTTTTCCAAAATACAATGGTATATTCAAAGAGCTATTGAGCTCGAAATAACTTTGAAATATGAAGTAAAAATGTTTTTTGTATTCCAAAATAAAATATTTGTCATCATCCGATTTTTGGCTACATGAAAAACAGGACGTTACGCTCGATAGGAATTTAAGTGAATTTGAAAACTTTTTATGAGTTGTATTTGACGAATAGTAGTTTGGTTTTATAAGCAGTAGTTAAAATTCAGAGTTATTCCTATATTTTTCTAGTTAAAAGTTTAACGATATTTTTAATCACTTAAATTGTTAAATGTTATTAATATTTTATTTTCAATGTCAAGATTTGCACATTTCAGCTTACAAATGTTTCTGTTGGCCACAATCCCACAATAGAATAGTAACATCCTTTTCAATGGTGTTAGAGCACTTGACACTAGGTTTCGTAAAGCTCATGTCGAAAACGTCATTTCGGTTCCCCCCCCCCCCCCCAATTTGCTGAGTTATTTGCAGTGAGAAAGTCGTGTGTGTGTCCCCTCGCACGTGCAGATTTTTTAAAACTTACAATAATAATAATTAGTATTGACTTTTAGCCAGCTTTGCACTTTTTAAATTTTGTAATTATTTATTTACGGTAAAATAATGAAGTCGTTTTGGAGCACAGTAATGAAAAAGTGTTATTTGAAATAGAATATTAGTTTGAAATGATTGAGAGTTGACTGCAATTCTTGAAAACCAGGCCAGTTGTTGTAGGGGTGGGGGCTTTGAGAAATCAATATATTAACAGTTGGCGTGGTTTTTGTTGTTTACCGATACAATTTTCACCTTTCGACCCCGCCCCCAGGACAACTTTAAAATAACGAGCCTGTCTATGTGCTAATTTTAGCACATTTTTTAACTCCGAAAAGAAATAAAAATAGATAAATGTATATAATTCAACCGCGACGAGATGGCCGGTGTCAATCAAATGAGAAAACGAGTCCATTCCTTAAAATAGGTAGAATTTCTACCCATTCAAACTCCCCCATCAATTGTTAATCCCATTCCTCAATTTTCATCTGCGTATCACCCCTTCCTAAAAATGGACAATCCTGAAAAAAGGAGGAGTCATAGGCCATCTCTGCAAAGTTGAATTATATATATTCTTTTTATTTGGAACTTTTTCTATACTAAAAGAATACACATATCTAGTTTCACACACTCATTGCATGTTTTCCTTATGAAAAAAAAATAATAAATGCACATCGAAATAAGACTAAGAAAAAGATCATCAGGCAAAGCGATCTTGGAGATTACGGTAAAACTGTTTGTTGAACCATTTACTCGTTGATTACGTTACATGAACAACTTGAATTTGACACAAAAGAAATTTTAGGCATGCACTTTTTTTTAATTCAACTATTGAAAAACCTATTGTTTTAGTTTGAGCTTCTAAAATTTAATATTCTTTATATTCTAACGCTTATAACGAAATAAATGTTTCGGGATATTTAAAAAAAACTACTGCTTAAAAAATAGAACAAAAATTGGGAATAATCATTTTGAAAAGAATGAAAATATAATGTTATGTGTGAAGGAGTTTTTCGACATTTGGAAGTACTTTTTAGGGGGGGGGGGGGGATAATTACAAATTACAGCAGCAGGTAACACTAGAGCTTGGAACGCCACCAAGTATTCCTGAAATAAAGAGAAACATTTCAAGCAGTGATCTTCTGAGTGATTGAAAAAAAATATAAGCTGCTCTTAACCGTTCTTCAAAAGTTAATTGCTCTTTTGTCATTTTGTCTTTCAAGTATTCCATTCTTTTCCCAGATGTCGGAAGAAAAACGTAAAAAAAACCCCATCAAGTTACCAAAATTTACTGAAGAAGAGAAAGCGTGAAGAAGATCTGGAAAAACACAACTTCAAAATTAATAAGTTTTTCCAAAAATCAGAGGAAGCCCAGACTAACGCTGCTTGTGATAACTGCCCATCAACATCTTCGAGTAAATTACCGTTGGATTCACCAAATGAACAAAGCAATCAGATTGAATTAGAAACTGTTTTGGTCCAGGAATCACATTCAACTTCAAACGATACAACCAAACAATTGATGAGTCTCCACTATATGCGTTGCCAGTCACTGATGACTGGGTTTTGACCCTGGTTTATGGCCAAATCCATTATCACCATCCCAGGTACAAGTGGTTATTGAAAATGGCCCTAAATTTTATCACAATATTATTTCAAATTTCAACTATCCAAAAGACAAAAGCGGACGTAAATTTTCTGAGACGTACTTTTATCTGATTTTGCCAAACAATGAAAAAGTTAAAAGAGATTGGTTGTTATATTCTAAAGAAAAAAACCGTGTTTTTTGTTTTTGTTGCAAAATATTTAGCGATTGTAGCAATGTAAAACTAAATAGTTATGGGTTTGATGATTGGAACCACCTAAGTGAACACTTAAGAAGTCATGAAAAAAGCAAAACACATTTCCAGAACCTCCATCATTGGTCCGAATTCGTAGAACGATTAAGAAAAGGTAAAACCGTTGACTCAGAGTTACAAAACGTATTAAAACGGGAAACTAAGCATTGGCGCCATGTCCTCGAAAGAATTATTTATGCCATTCAGTTTTTAGCTGAACAAAACTTAGCCTTTCGTGGTACAAACAATAAATTATTCGAAAGAAACAACAGTAATTTTTTAAAATGTATAGAAATGATTGCAAAATTTGACCCTATCATGTCTGAGCATATTAATAGAGCTCAAATTCAAATAAATATGCCACATTACCTTGGAGACAAAATTCAGAATGAAACAATTAAATTATTAGGGGATAATATAAAAGAAATAATTTTAAACAGGGTTAAACAAGCAAAGTATTTTTCTATTATACTTGATTGTACTCCCGACGTCAGCCATCAGGAACAGATATCCGTCTGTATGAGGGAGCGAATGGGATTGCGTGTAAATGTAAAAATGTGATATTATAATTTACTTTGAAATATGCTACCTCATTTATCTTCATTCATGTTTAAAGTTCCATATTTTCAAATTAATGTATATTGTATACATTATTTGTATATATTATGTGATGTTTTTTTTCTTCTTTCAGTGCCATTTTTTTAAATCTAAAAAAGTATGTTTCAATAAATGATTTCAGTTCGATAAAACAGAAGTTGTTCACGCGTTTTTTTTTTTAAAAAATATATGCACGAAACTTATTTTTTCTAAATTATATTTGTCTATAAAACATCACTGCTGGTGTTAACTATCGAACGCTATTGCATAAGGCGCTCAGAAGACATTTGCACGAGGGAGCCGATCAGGCTTGGCGCGGCCCTGCATACATAGTGCCCCGCGGCACGGGGAAGAGCAAAAGGTTTGAGGGTGCACGATCAAGAAAAATAGCACTATGTGTTACACGGGCAAAACATTTTTGGTGTTTTGATAGGGAGGTGGGGCGCACTGACAAATCTTGCGGGAGAGCGCATCTAGGTATATGTACGCTACTGCCGAACCCCCTGGCATTACTAAAGATCATTTTAAACTTATTGTAGTTTTGAATTTGAAAAAATGATTCAGAGGACAGCTAAATCTCTCCTCTCTTTTACCATACTAAAGATCGTCTGAAACTGTGTTTTAGAATAACAATTTCGAAAAAGTGCATCAAAACTGTTCTTTACCCAACGTAATTAAAGACACTGGAGTTTTAAGAGCTACAATTTTGGAAAAGTTCCGGTGCCGTGCCTCTCTCCCCCAAACCCCTAACATTACCAAAGTTTAGAACTGCGAAAATTGTGTCTTTAGAGTTTCAAACTTTGAAAAATTACCACGGAAGTGCCACCAAACTTTTCCTTTCTTCTACATGATTGAAGGTGGTTTAAGACTTTTCCTGACTTAATCGAAGCAGTCTTTAACTGTGTTTGTAGAGTTTTAGTAAAAAAGTACTGCAGGAGAATCAGCAAACGTCTCTTCTTACTGAAAATTGCCTAAAACTACAATTTGAACATTGTCCCGCTGAAAAACCATAAGAAACCTTATTTCTGAGTCAATATTGAACTTTAAAAAAATAATCAAATTTTTTAGATCTAGTGTGGACTACCTCCTAAATCAAAACTTATAAGTTTCAAAATTTTCTGATTGACAGAACTCAGAAAATTTTTCTGCCAAACACTTCAAATTTCCTTAGATCATAGTGCTGCTATTAAAATGTATTTTTTCTTAACTTTCGCTTTTTTTTTAATTTGGAAAAATTGAGTTGTCCTCATGTGCCCTTGTCTAGATATGCCCTCTCTCTGCTTATTCATTTTGAATTAATGGAAATCATTGCAATTACTCTGCTTGATTACTATTGTTGGAAGTTACTAGAAGTAGTAAGATGTTACTTTATTATCATGTCTCAGAAATATACAGTAAACTCTGCTTAGTAAGATTACATTTGGACGCAAGTTATGAGAGTAGGTAGAAGTTAAGTGGTGATTTCTGCTGATAATTTGAATTCATGTGCTCTAGATATAAAATGAATGTAGTAATCGTACAAACTATAGCAAAAAGAAAAACATATTAAAATAATACAATGGAGGAAATTATTGACTTGCATAGAAGAAATCGACGGTTGTTATTTGTCTGCTGTTTTTACGAGTTCATTTATAATACACTCATCCTGCTTGCAAAACTGCTCGGCCAATGCAGTAGAAGTTCCAGTTTTTTCACCAATCTCTAATCCAAGATGGGGGCCCAAAAATTTTTCTTCCACTTCATCATTATTGCTGCATATAGTTTTGTGTTATTTCCCAGACAATTGTCTCATGATATTGTTAATAATGCATGGTCTATAACTCTTTTGTTTTATTGGCTAAGGCATTTGCACTGTGATTTTGAGAGTCCTCCATATTAAAGGAGGAATTATTAATTTGATTTCAAGGACTTTTAGTGTTTTTGAATATTAAGTTTACAGCTAGATTTATAGTCAAACAACACTTTTTTATATATATATTTGACCTGTTTTTCAGTGATGGCGGGTATGAAGAAGCTACAGTGTTCTGTGGTGCAACTAACTTTGTATCTAGCTTGTGTGTATTGCCAGCTAGTCAGCAATATCCTGAAGGTTTGATTTTGGCTGGAAGCAGTGATTGCGCAATTTACGGATTTGCTGTGAATCATCCAGAACCTGTTATGAGACTTCTTGCACATTCCAAGAATGGTGAGTACAGTCAGGGGTGCAGAATATGTCCGATCCGGCAATCCTAGATCGGGGGAAATTTTGCTGATTCAATACAAAGTATTCTGCAAGATTGAAAATGGTTGCATATATCCTAATTTATAATTATTTTTGTTACAATAATTATCAATTCATTTTTCGCTTTTCCGTTATAGAAGCCATTCGCTACTTGTGAACAGGAATCGCTACTAGGATGCTTATGCAGTCATATTTAATGAGTCAAACAGTAGTAATGTTTCTACGTGTTGTATACTCTATGTAATAAACTATTGCATACTGTAAGTTTATATTCAATCAGTTATCTAGCAGTTCTCAATTTTCTGTACTCTTTCTCTTCACATATGAGTATTTGCTGATTAAATATCTGCGGAGTACTCAGTGCAACACCTTTGACTTCCATTTTACTGTGGTATGTCAGTTGTGATGCAAAATTAATTTTTATCTAAGCTTTTACATATATTGTTAAAGTTTGGGGAAATTTTCGTACAAATTGGGGGAAATGTTGGAGGGGAAAACATTTTCTGCACCCCTGAGTACAGTTAAGGCTTTTTAAAATCGAAATAATGGCATTATGTTCAATTTTTAATCAATGCATTGTATGTAGAAGAGTTGGTTGTCTTTATGTACTTCATGACTAAAGGAAGAATTTTTTACTGGAATTCATAACTGTTTCACATTTTAGATTGTTACTTTTTCTTGAAACCTTTCGAAGGTAAAGATTTAATTTTTATTGTATCGCCTCATAAAGTTTAATTTTCATTATTTATAAAGTCGGCATATTGCCGACAAAATGATATTTTTCCTGGGACAGTGGCAAAAGCTGGAAAAAAAGCTGGTAAAAACTGGCAAAAATGGAAAAAAACTGGCAGTTGCTAATAAAAATTGCTGGATAAAAAAAATAATGAAAACAATTTTTATGCCTAATAACAATTAGGAGTAAAATCAGAGTTTTAAAATTTCATTGATATTAATTTGGTAATTAAAATTTTTTTAATAATTGAAAAAAAAAAAAAAAAGCTAGAAATTGAGTGGAAAAATATTTCAAAACTTGTTTTTTCTATGCAGCTTTGGAAAAACAAAATTTGATTTTTAATTTTACCATAGACTATTGAATTTAATGAGTCTACTATTTTCTGAAATAATTTTCATTATTAGTGAACTATTTTCATTACGTCATCTCAGAGCAACAATAACACATTTAAGCGTCAGAACGGTAATAAGTTAGCCAGGCCCTTCATAAGGGTCTGTTAGCACCTCCCCCCCTGACTTAGAGAAATTATTGATTTTACAAATAAATAGGCGTGGTTTGGTTGCTTTTCGACATAATTAGCATGGATTACGCACACTGACCCACCAACCTCCTTCTGCTGAAAAAATTCAAAATGACGGGCGTGAACATAGCCTACTGTTGCTCTGAGACAATAATATAGTTCATAATAATTATGGTTTATATCTCTAAATTGATAACGTAGCAGATCTGGCAAGACTTCTCTGTTAAAACTAACTGAAAGATAAGAATTGTTTCTTAGTTACAGCAATTATTGCATCGTGCATCCACCTGCTTTAGGGGAGGGGGGGGTGGATATAATAGTATATACATGTATATAAAATACAATACTACTGCTGGCAAGTGCTAAAATAAAGGGGTTTAGGACATTGACCCCTAATCCCTTTTACTACGTCCCTGTTGAAACTTTTAAACCAAAGTAAGTGACACATTTTCCTTCTACATTCATAAACTTAACCAAAAAAGCTTTTTACTAAGAGATTAGGTTCAACGAATTTTCTCGGCAAAAAAAAAAGTAGAAAGTAGTAAAATGTTAGGTACATTCGTGTAAATGAAGTTAACGATTTTTGCCACTTTGTCATAAAGGTGGCATAAAAATTTTTTTATTGGGACGGTTTTTTTCCACCCTTGACGAAAATGTGCCAACCCTAATATAAAGTAAATTAAAAAAAAAAAAGCCTAGTTTATTTATAAGTGTGAAGGGATTTCATATCTGAAGGTGATGCATTAAAAAAGAAAATGAGGCATGAATGGATGCAGTTAAGTTCAGCAATTTTTAATTTTCATTTGTTCACTGTTTAATGCTAATTTCATTTATATATTCATTTTTTGCCTAGTTGTTAGCAAATACATTACAAAATGATATATTTGGTACATATAGTTTGCTCATTGAGGAATTTGTCATGCCTATAAAATAGTGCAACAATAGTAGTTTGCCTACAAAGATAGTGCAAACAAATTGTCTGACACTTTAATATTCTGTTATTAATGTTTATAATTTTTGCCTACATATGCTGTTTACTTTATTCAGTCTACGATTACTTGTACAATGAAACATAAATTTTTTGTATAATGAGGGATGTTACTTTGTGTGATTGGACAAAAAAGCCTTTAAAAAAATTGTTCTAATTATTACAAAGAAAAGTTACATTTTCAGAACAAGCATAAGATATTTTCAAAATCATACTAATGCTCATTTAGTATTAAAAACAAGTGAAGAGTAATTTACCATTTTTCTGCACATCAAATTACACTAGTCTACAAAAAAAAAAAAAAAAAAACTGATTTTAGTGTAAAATGATGCTCTGAATTTGAATATGTAAACAGTTTTTCTCTATTACCCACAGATTTTTTGTAACCCTTGACATTAGGATTATGCACTGCGTTGGAAGAGTAAAGATTGCGGGTTCCATCCAGCTGTGGGTTTTGTCGCTTGGTTGACTTTTTTTCACCGGGATAATTTTAATCCAAATTTCCAAGAATAGATTACCTAAATTAATTGTGAGATTTTAAACTAGTTTTTCTATTACCTTAAAACCAGAAAAAAAATATGTTGCTTTAGCGCGTCTTTCTTAAAGGATCTTTTTGGTAGTTTCCTTAATGCTTGATAAAAATACAAAAGTAAGGCATGATTTCATTTTCATTTAAATTAGCAAAATATAGCAATTCACTGTGCCTTTTTTTTTTTGAAAAATTACCATTTAAATAAATCGAATTTTTGAATTGTTTAGCGCGAAAGCTTCATGTAGTTCAGTATGAAAGTCCAGTCGAATAACAGGTCTGATCTTTTTTTTCCCCTCAAATTCTTCTCTCTATTGCTATGTGATTCACACAGGAAAAAACAACACTGTGTAAAACCCAAGTTGTTAGTAAAATTTGTTTATTTAATTTTAGGCTAGAAATAATCGTCCCATGATATGTATTGTACTAGATTTTTTCTAAAAGAAATCTTACAAATTTCCATATGTGTCCTTTATTTTAACTTTTGCTAGTGGTACCAAGGGAAATGTTTCAATCATGCAATAGTATAGCTTTTAAGCTATTTTTGAAAGAGTTAATACCAAGTCTCATCTGCTATACATTAAGATATGAACATATCCATTACAGAATACTATTATAGTATACTAAAGCATTTACCTTTGAGCATAAATCTATAAATTCAGGTAGTGTATTGCAGGGCCCTATTTAAGGGGTGGGTTTTGCATGAGAAATTGTTCATGAGTCGTTAAGGTGGAGAAATGAGCAATTTGATACAAGATGGAAACCACAGAAAATTTTTATTCACAAATCATGTCCAGAAGTTCTATGACGTCAAAATCTGACCAATTTCCTCCTGCTGTCTGACGATGCTGTAACTTATTTACTTTTTAAAATATGAAATTAGGGAGGATCGAGTTCCACATAACCTTTCAAATTCACAAATTTGTTTGAGGGAAAAAATATTTCACATAATTTCTCTGATTCACAAATTTCTGTGATATTAACAAAGTTATTTAATCATCATTACTTTAATTATCAGTGTAGGGTAACATTTTTATCATCTATGTCTGTTCAAATTTACTATGTAGGATCTTAAAACATATATAGAAATGTATTGTGGAAACTTTTAAAGATCTTATATCGTATGATTTAGTAAGGCTCATGGATGCTGGTAGAAAAAAACCCCCTTCAGTGAATTTTCAAGATACTTCTTTATGCTTTTCAGCTCTTATATCTTTATTCATTAACAGTGAACTTAGTTATATGTAGTTCGCTTTTCAGAAGATGTCATTTTATTTATATTTCAGTTATTGTGTTGTTAATTTTGATGCAGAACTTGAGGAAAATTTTGACTTTTAATGTTAAAAAGGTGTTATGTGTGAGATTTTTATGCTTTTTAAGAGGTTTTGAAAATTGTGTTCATTAATCTCACTACAATTTTTCAAATAAAATAATACTAATTTTTATGTTTGCAAATTTTCTTTCGTTTAGTTTGTTCTTTGTCTGCTGGACCTTTCGGGACTTTTGTAAGTGGATCATGGGATAAAACAGCAAGAGTATGGTCTGGCCAGCAATGCCATTTAGTTTTAAGTGGCCATCAGGAAGCAGTTTGGGCAGCTGAATTTCTGCGTGAACCAAATCTTGTTCTTACTGCTTCAGCAGACCGCACTATTCGCTTGTGGCGCGCAGGAAAATGCGAGAAAGTTTATGAAGGTATTGCATTTTTATCTTATCTGAAATAATAAATTGTTTACTGTAACCCATTAGTGCAGTCGGAATTTCCTTATGGAGATATTTTTTTGATCAGAAGAGTCCTTACACGTGTAAAAACTACTATATTAGGATTGGCAACGATGTTAAAGCCAAAGCCTCTGGATGGAGTTTTGACTACCTAAACCCTCTTTTGCCGCGTCACTGTAATAACCAATTGAAGGAAAACTAACTTTTGCATAAGAAGATTTTTATATTTATACGTACAAATTTTCTTAACTACATTGGAAAAAATCCTTAATTGTTGCATATTATTTTTGCATTAGTATTTTTTCTTGTTAAAGATTTTTATAAATATATATATATCACGTACAATGTAGGCACTAATCGCTTTAGCTCCAGCAATAAATAATGTCATAATGAACTTATTAAGCTGTACTTTGTCTTTAGGAAGAATTAACATTGACGCCATAAATGTTTTCAATCAATGACACCATTGTTAATATAGCTTGAATTACTTTTGCTGTAATATCTAATAGTTTTATGATATTTTCAAAAATATTTCTGTTGGCACGGTACTTGAAAAATACAGAAGGAAAAGTAACAGAAACTGAAGCATAAGTCATGTCCAGATGAATATGCAGTCTTGCGAACCAAGATTTCTCAAAGTTCAGTGATGTAAATCAAGGGATTTAAATCAGTTATTTTAATCATGTTTTTAGTCATTTTTAAAAATACCACAATTTTTATCAAAATTTAAAATTTGACTTAAGTTTGATTTTTTTTTCGTAAATTATTCAAATGTATTCTGCTATGCACAAGAATTAATTGATAAAATTAGTAGGGTCTGGTGGGGTAATGTGGTCATAAAATCGAGGTTTTTCAACTTAGGTGGATAATTAGTATAAGAAATTCTTTAAACTCGTTAATTTTTTTTGTTATTATTTTACATTTTATTGTTAAAGAACAAAGTAAAATAAAGTTTAGTACAAAAAATATATAAGTACTTAAGTAGCATCGCGACCCTTTTTTTGTCATGTGTCTATGACCACTTTACCCCATAGTGTGAAGGAAAGTGGTCATACCATAGGGTAAAGTGGTCATTGTTGAAAATAGATGAGAAACCATTATAAATAATTGTAATATTTATATGTTATGGTTATTTATAATGGTAAAAAGAATATGCATGAGTATATGGGTACATACACGAATATACGTGTATACACAAATATTATACATGCACGCATTTGATGCTTGAATGTAGGTGTCTACTTTTGTGTAATATATTTCTAGTTTGGCGACCTTTAGGGATTTTTTGCCAAATTTGGCACCAACGATAAGTTGCCAAAAATGATGCCAACTCAGGCATATCTTTTAAATTTTTCACCAAACCCACAGACATAATGTTTAATGGTGTACAGCAGAAAAGGGTTAAAATTACCAGAACTATGATAATTTTTAGCAAAAATTATTGGAATAAGCACCAAATACAGCAAGATTATAGCAAATTGAGCACAAAAAAAAAACAACAACATAAAAATGAAAACTATTTACAAAATTTCTTACACTATATATGCAAGTATATACGAGCACATGCATGTATGAGTACCAGTATACACGAACATAATGTGTGTACGTACTTGCCTATTTAAATACATACATCTATACAAGTGTATACATGAGTATATTTGTGAATACACCAAAAGTTGTGTACTAACATGTCTGTTAGAGTACGTAAGTGTACACAGGATTATATATATGAATAGAGTTACATATATACATTTAATATTGTAGACACTTAAATTTATGCTTAATTCAAGTATATTCTTGTATTGATGTGAAAGTATATGTATAAGCAAATGTACTTGCATATACTTGTTACACAAGTTTGTATACTTGTATGTACAAGAATATGCGAGTATACTCCTATGTCTACTCGAGTATATACATGTGTATATGTATTCACATGTACCAGTATAAACTAGTATATACCTGTATAGACAAATATATATTGGTACAGAAAAATATAGTATTTACGCGAAAACGTATGTAAATGTCTGTATGACTCAGGGTGACTTTTTGCAGGCAGAAACCGGTTTTTGCCATGCCAATATTTTATTTCTTAGCTTTTTATTTTATTAAACTCTGAAATTCAAAAACTTGGCATGTAACTCTTGACTTAAAGGAATGAAGCTACTTTCAAATATTCGGTCATTTAAAATGTCTCCGCGCTTTTTTCGTAAGTTTTTGAGTAAGAATTTTTTTATTTGAAAATAAATTTTAATCTAAGTGCATATGCTCATTATTATTTATGACCTTTGGCTATTCCCTCGGTAGCTGCATAATTTCATTGGTGTAAAACTTCTGAGGTTTATCGGCGAAAAACTTAGCCAAGTGATTTTCAGCGACTGTTCAGTTAGCCAATTTTTTGCCATCAAAAGAATTTTCATAGACTGAAACTAATGATAATCAAAATTAGCAAGGTCCGGCCTATTTGTTAGATGCATCAAAAGGTCATGACCAAGTTTCTTCGATTTATTATAAGTCATCAAAGATGAGTGTGGCTTAGCATTATCATGGTGGAACACAGCTCCTTTTCTGTTGGCCTATTCTGGTCACATTTTCTTGATTGCTTCATTGAAACAGTTGAGTTATGCACAATAGAGGACAGAATTTACTGTTGCGCCAGGTTGTATCAGTTCATTATGAGCGATGCCCTTCCATTTCTACGAAACACCTTTTTACCGTCAATCCTGGATTTGAAGTCGTTTTTGGTGGGTCACAGCCCTTTAATGAGATCGCATGCATTTCATTGTCTCGTATCTAATCCATTTTTCATCTCCTGTAATAATTTGCTTCAAAAAGAATTGATTTCGGATCTCCTTAGAAATGTTTTACTGATGGTAGCTCTGTCGATCAATTTTTTTTTTCGGTAATTCTTGTGTCACCCAAACATGGAGTTTCTTTGAGCAACCTGTTCTCTTCAGAGGATCCCAAACTGTTAGGTGGTTGATGTTAAGTGTCTCCTCCATCTTTTAAGAGCTTACGCGTTGGTCCCGCTAAACCAGTTGAAAAACTTCATCGACTTTTTCAGTGAATAGCCGACCAGAGAGAGGTGTATATTTGACATCGAAATTTCCGGAACGGAATAGAGTATACCTCTTTTGATTACGGCGTTCACTCATTGCATTCTTACATAACATTTTTAAAAAACAACGGCCGTTCTTGTTGCATTCTTATCTTTTTTGCAGTGAAAAAGCATTACCTATCGTATTTTTCAGATATTTCAGTCATTTTTAAAGCACTATAACTTTTTACTCGATTGGCGAAATACTTGAACGTGGTCGCAAAAAGGTAGCCTGAAGTGACACCTTTCAAAAGAATACTCGTATAACGCAATTGGATTTGTGTTGCTTGAAATACATACGTCAAACCATCTGGTTAGAAAAAAGCGCGAGGACTTTTTAAATGACCCAATATTTTCTTGCTTTTTTCTTGACAGCAATGTCAACTAGATCTGCTGGGCTTGAGAGAATCTTTGCAAATTTCTAATTGGTGAACAGTCAATTGAGAAATTATTTAATTTATGAAACTGCATCTAAACTTGTATATTGTTATAGACTACTGCAAAGTACAAATAATGTAACATTTGATTTTGAATAGCCATAATATTGTAAATAAATTGTACTCTGCTTAACACTTAAGCATTTTTCCTACATATTCTTTAGTGTACGTCAGTAATTATTTTTAGGCAATTTTTTGAGTTTCTGCCATAAAAGTGGCAGAAAGGGGTTTTTGCCTTGCCGGTGTTAACCAGTTTCTACCAGTGGTTTTTACCGCCTCGGCAGAAATCTGCTAACCCTGGTATGAGTATGTACGCGTATACTCACGTTTACACATATATATTCATGCAGACATGTACATACTTTTGTATACACGTATATGCTTGTGTACACATGTACATGTATTTACTCTACTCGTGTATACACATATATGTAGATAAAGAAATGCATACACAAACATATACTCATATGTATGTGTAAATACTCGTGCTGACACGTATCTATAATTATTTCCATAAATACTAGTGCATATTCGTGGTTATAAATATATACATGTGTATAGGCGTACATAAGTACACTTATAAATACGTACTTAACTAAAGACACATATTTTTTGTAAATATATTTATAGCCTAAATATATTAATATATATATAGCTTATATGACAATTAACATATTTACATGTTTAAATTCGTACTGTAGACTGGTATATGTACGTGCATGCTAGTATAACGCGTGTGTTCTAGTAAATTCAGTTGTATTTAATTTCAGTTCCTGTAAATCAGGTTCCTGTATTTCAGTAATTCAGTTTCTGTAAAAAAAATACCACATGTTTATTAGTATTAATATCAAACTAATATTTGCCTCAAAAGTTAAGATTAAGTGACTTAGAAGAATGATTACGTTAAACCTAATTCTATGACCACCTTACTCCCATCTTACCTAAATTGTTCTAAAATATTTTCTAAAATAAATGTGGCTTGCTGCTAATGAGTGAGTGTTCTTGAGGCATATAGGAAACTTTCTGCACAGTCAATCTGTTCAAAATTCTAGCGAACAAAACTTCCCAGTGCAGTTTAAAAAGCTTTTCAAATTTCTTTCATTAAATAAAACATTGCTTTTAATAAAACTTCGAACTCAGAATATAATTCCTAACTTCTAATCTGTTTAAGAAGAAAAAATTCTCTGATTAGAACATTTATTTGTACACTATGGCCATTTATTTGGAGTGTGATAGCTTTCCCCTACTGACCACTTTCCCCCACCGGACCCTATACTTTTTAACAACATGACTGAAATAAGTAGAACATCTTCTATGTTTTTTCTTCCTCTTCTGCGTCCTTCTTCCGCTAAAGTTAAATTTTTATCTCTTTTAACTTTAAAGTTGCTTAGTGAATATTTGTCATTTCACATGTAGTGAATATGTGGTCAGTATAACGAAAAGTAATTGAGTTTCTTTCGTACCATTAAACATATACCAACACAGAAATACTTATTCTAGTTGCATTACTGATGTGTAAGGAAAATTTTTTTTTTTTTATTACAAATGCCTCGAACATTGGCTATGATGCCATTAGTTCTTTTGCCTTCCAATACCTGTGTACTAGATAAAAATGCAAGTGCAGAGCACAAGCCATGATATGTATCAAAAGTTTGAGTTTATTGGCAAAAGAAACAAAAGGTAAGAGTCTTGAAATTTGGGCCTGTGTAAGTAAGCAGGCAAACAGTTATGGCCTGTAGCATGATGAAAAAGTGCCACAGCTGCACTTCTAGGAAATTCTGGGATGCCTCACATTTCCTCTAACAAGGGAGGGTGGGGCAAGTTAGCAGAGGCAGCGGCTCACTTCACTCCAATCAGTAAGCATATCTTCTTTGAAGAATTAAACTAAATTGAAGGATACATTTTTCAAAAGCTTCTGGACCTGAAGTAAAAAAGAGAGAGAGAGAGAGAGAGAGATTACATTTTACCTTATTCTCTCTCTTCTTACTTCTTAAGACACCAGACTCTTTCATGAGACTCTTGATTTTCATATAAAAAATGGTATTGAACGCTATTGATAAATCTTCGTTTCTGTTCAGTTCATATTTAAGTATTTTTATTAAGTTTTCAATTGAAGATAAAATAACCGGATATAACACGTATTCCAAATGAAAAAGATCTGCAATTGAGTTTGTAAATCACAAATACAAGTATGAATTTTTAGCTAAATGTATAAAACATTTTGCAAATACTGAACATGGATTTGAAGCTACCGAACTGTCTCTAATATAGCTGTTTACAGCCATTGAGTATTAGATGTTTTATTATCATGCCGAAATGTGTTAAATACAGGGTAAAATAGATATCATTCATTGTCAGGGTTGCCAAATTTAAGAACTGTAAATACTGGACAGGCTCTTGGGGGGGGGGGGGAGATTGAGAGATGAAGTCTAAAGTTTGAATTTTTGCAACCTTGACTTTGATATTAAACGTTTCTCACAAATTTAAATGAAGAAAAAAAACACAATGATCATATAAATAAAAACTTCATTTTTTACCATTGCATGGTTATTTTTGTCATGAATACACGCTGTTTTCCACTAATTATTGTGAAAATTCGTATTTCCGTGTTGTTAACCCCTTTTTCCTGACGCAGGCCCGACTTTTCAAATTTTGCCGATTGGGGGAGGGGGATGGTAAATTATACCAAAAAAAATAAATAAATAAATAAAATTTTATAAAAAAAAGTAAAACCGACTTCAAAAACGCAGCTGAAAGTTGCGCTAAAAAGTAAAACATAAATTTATTCTTTGAACACCATCGATACTACTTTTAAACATGAGTTTTGAAGTCGGTGACGAAACAGTTAATAAAATCATTCTTACCCATTGATTGTACCATTTGATTGATTTTTCCCTTCAAAAAACACTTGAAATTGAGAATGAAACATTTGAATGAATTGTTTTTATTATGAAACACGTAACCGAAGAATGGGTACGAATGATTTTATTCACTGTTTCGACACCGACTTCAAAACTCATGTTTAAAAGTAGTATCGATGGTGTTCAAAGAATAAATTTATTTTTTACTTTTTAGGGCAATTTTCAGCTGCGTTTTGAAGTCGGTTTTACTTTTTTTTATAAAATTTTATTTTTATTTCATTCTTTTCAGTGTAAATGTATACCCGGAATAGTGTCATGTTGCCATCGTGACGCTTCATCTCACTTTATTAAAGCTTCTGAAATTTTGAGAGATTGCCACTAAAAACATTTTTTTTTCTTTTTAGGATTTATTTCTATGCTGATTTAATTAAAACATTTTTAAATTACTAGTTTTTTACCCGATTATGTGGCTAAAACTGGCCTACAGGTTAATCCACAAAGTAACCATTTACCGCCGATTCATTAGTGTATCACTAATTTTAAAATTTAAAAGTTTAGGGGATGAGAGTCTGGAAATATATTTTTAAAAAAATTGGGGTACTCGGGACTAAATATTCTATCAGTAAAACTGCGGTTTGCATGCCGCATAATCGTTTGACGTAGACAGTGCATTTTTTTTCTGCTGCTTGAAAATCCACCGACTGAAATTCAATTCATGCGCAAAGAGGGTGTGCATGAACGGAATTCTAAAGATTTCCCTCAATTTCTTCAGGATTCCCTTCTTAAACCCCGCATCATGGGACAATGGGACCACCAGGGAGGTGTACCCTTCCCAACAAAAAAAAATTATCAAAATCGGCCTATTCAGTAAAAAGTTATGCATACCGATACAAAAAAAAAAAAAAAAATATATATATATATACCGGTCAACCAGAGAACCTCCTCCGTTTTTTCGTAAACGGGCAAAAAAGTAATTTCCAAAACCAGGGGGGAGGCCATTGACCCCCTGTCCTGATGTTCCAAATGACGAGCCTGTCTTGGCGTGAAAGATATAATAGCCACTTCTACTGATGACTAATGTTTAGTATGTACTTTTTCAAAAAGCTAGACTTACCAATGGGGAAATTTGAACGCAAAATAATTTTAAGGTGTCATTAACAAAAATTTTGATTACAATTGAGTAGACATAGAATTAAACCTTACTATTTGAACTCACTATGAGAAGTTAACCTAAAACAAATTAAAAAAAATCAATATTCAATATTTTTTGAGGAAAAACTGTACAGTTTGGTCAATATTATAACATGATAATTATTCTCATATAACCTTGGAAAATGCCTTCTTTTTAAAATCATAATTGCTACTAGATTTTACTGCTGCAATAATTCTTTCTAAGTTTTGATGATCTCTAGGTTGCCGTATAGCTCACTGTAATTTATATTTCTGTCGCTCATTGTAGAAATTATGCATCTTCAAGTTTTAAAATGCGTATTTGTTTGCTAAATGGAGTAACATTTAGTTACATCTTTTAATGTAAAAGCGAAGTGAAGCAAATTTCAAAAAATTGAAATTGATTGACTCAAAAAAAAAAAAAAAATCTAGGGACTAATAGTAGCTGAACACATATATTTCTTGAAAAATTGAGAAGGGCTTTTTATATAATAAGGCATAGTAAAATCTTTTACAAGGAGATACACCACTTTTATAATGAATGTTTGTTGAATTTATTGTCACAATAATTTCTGCTTTAAATGAATAGAACACTAACATTACTTCAGAACAAGAAAATACTATAATTCAATCAATTTTCTTATCATTCTATTTCACATTTCTTGTTTTACTTCATTTTTTTCTGAAAACAGTGTGTTGTTTTGTAAAATGCTGCTTCTAGCCAGAATACGGGTCTTTAGCCGTCCCGTATCAAGGTTCCGCGGGACGCGGGACAATATTTCAAAAAACGGGACTGTCCCTTCAAATCTGGGACGTCTGGCAACCCTGTTCATTGTTGAGTACTACAAGTTGTTCCATATCCGCTGCAAGAGACCAAATTTTTTTCTTTCAATTTAGATCATTGTAAATTAAAATACTGAATCAAGTGAATAAATTGAAAATCCTTTTTTTTAAACCATTAAACATTTGTTCATAATTTTGAATCTATTTTTTGAAGTAATGTACTGAACATTTGTTTTTTCATTAATAAAACTGCTTTAAATTGTCAATGAAAATTCTCAAAATTTGTCATAGAAAATGGTTTATCTCATAAAAGAACAGGCATTTAACTAAAAGAATGGATTTCTTAAAAACATACTTTTAAGATTTTATATTTATGTATTAACTTCACATTTTCAATCAATTTTGAACTGTATCAGTTAGTAACTAACAGTATCAAGCTACATTTTTATTGTCTTAGATTTTGCTGTGAAATTTCACAACTTTCTGTTATTGATAAATATGAAATATTGTCAGACATTATTTTAAATAGCATTACTGAGTAAGAGAATAGGGCAATTCCATCGTTACAGACGTAACAATCGCAGACTTTGAACACAAATAATTCCGGTTTGGGCTGATGAAAGTCTTCAATTTTTTTTCCTGTAGTGTAACTTGATGATGTTTATGCTACATTAAATTTGCGTGCAGATTGCTTAATTACAAAAAAATACAGAAATTAAAAACTGCCTGTTAGACGTAATTCACAAAACAGCAAAAACTCGACTATGTCATACAACTTACAATATTCCTCTGAATTATACGGAAATTTTGAACTTTTTTTAAAATACGTGTTCTAGAGACTTCAAGCTTTCTAAAACCATAAAGATTGTGTGGATTTTGACTGCCGAATTTGTGAAAAAAATTCATAAACTTGTTATGGACGAAACAAAGTGGTGTTACAGACGTAACATCTCTGATTTGAAAGTAGAAAACAGTATTTTAAAGCAGGAATAAACAAAGATTTTTGTGCTAAAACAATACAGTAGCATTAATTAACACATTATTTGAATATTTTAAGTTATACTGTAACAGTTTTAGAAAATTTGGGTAAGTCTAGGGGAGTTGAGAGCATATGCCGATATGTCAATATGTAACAATAAATTAATGCATCTTAAGACAATTATTTCCAAGAAAGATTGACTGAAAAGTTTAGAAGGGCCTTCACACAAATTTATTTATTTGTATTCTTAAAATTAATGCATAATGGGGCTGCTACATAAAATAATCGGGAAAAGTAAATTCCTCCCTGGAGTCAGTGATTGGTCTTAGGAGAACTTAAAAATTTGAAAATGTTGGATTATATAGCAGAATACTTGTACCAAACTAAAATTTAATCTTCTTGGTGACAGTTGGTCAATTTTGATATTTTTTTTTTTTTTTTGAATAAAAAAATGTGTCCTTTTTCGTCCGACGTTTTCGAAATTCGAACGGCATTTTCGCAAATAAATTTCAATTACATGCCGACATAATTAAAAATTTTAAAATCAGAATGCCAGAAACTTTAGTACTCGTACCATATTATGCTATATACATGTATTGCTTATCCTGTGCTTTTTACCTATTTAATTGGAAATTTACTTTTGCTACGGATGTAACAAAGAGCCATTTGTTATGTCCGAAATGTTACGTCTGTAACAGCATTAATTTAAACACTAAATCAGTTGCAATATTTTTAACTATGGTGGGCAATTACTCTAAGAATTTGCCAAGAGGACCATTAAGGGTTATTTTTAATTTTGATTTTTTAGGACGTAATGACAACTTTTGCTTCTTTTTTGTTACAGATGTAAAATCAAACTTCTTTTTTTCAAACTTCAATTACACCATTTAGATCAATTCAAAAGAAATTAATGAATGCATATTATTATAGTACCGTCTTAGTAGTTAAAATTGTGCTACAAGTAGTTATTTTTGTTTTTATTTTTCGATGAGAAATATGCATTTGAAAATGTGCTCTTTTTTCTGATTTTACAAGTTCGTGAATATCGTACTTCCAACTAAGAAAACAAGTATTATTCGAACTCTCACCAAAAAACCAATGCAAGATTCTTAAAATATACATCTTAAGCTTTAAAATGATGTATAACATAGCAACATAACTTCAATATGAATTTTTGACCAATTGGTTTCACTTTTCATGGAATGGCCCAATAGTATTTGGAAGGTCAATAATTGTTAAGTTGGTTGGTTGCATTGGATTTATTGGCACAGGAGCCTTAATAAGACTATACTGTGCCAAACGATAAAATTATTTCATAAATAAAAATATATAAAACATTGCTATAAGATTATTAGTTTCCTGTAATTAGTCATGATAATTTATTAATGTGAAGTTAAATATTAGTGTGTTTAAAATTTGATTTAAATTGGTTGTTTTATTTAGATTGCAAAACATAAATAATCTATTTTTTTTAATGCAATTAAAAGCTGGATTTTTTTGAACCTGATATTTAATAAAATATGAATTCAGCTTTGCGTTTTAAACAAGTAATTTTCTGTGTCTGGTTTTTAGGTCATACTGATTGTGTAAGAGGTTTGGCTGTTCTACGTGGTCAGCATTTTATGTCATGCAGCAATGACGCTACAGTGAAATTGTGGTCCATATCAGGTGATTGCTTAGCGACATATGAGAGTCATACCAATTACATATATGGGATTACTCTCTTGGGAAGTGGAGCTGATTTTGCAACCTGTGGTGAAGACTCCAAAGTGAAGATTTGGAAAGATGGAGATTGTGTACAAACTTTGTACTTTACCGGTAAAATATTGTGGACCATAACTCGCACATCAAATGGGTATTTAGCAGTTGGATGCAGGTAAGTTTTAACCTTTTAACTGTCAAGTTATTTCAATGATTTGGGTTCATGAATGTTCACATGCGCACTTTGAGCAAAAACTTCTATCCTCCAAAATCTTCAGTAAAGTGCTGCCATCGATGAAATTGAGCAAAAATTAACTTTTCTCAAGATTTGGGTTTGACTAAGAGATAAAGCCAAAATAAACTTCTCCCGAGATAAATTCAGCTATAACAATACCATGAACTCAACAAAAAATTACCCTGAGTAATAATCAGACACGACATTTTGGAACATCAGTACTCTCTGCTGAGATAATCATGGGCGTGACAGTCGAAAGGTTCAATTGATATTATCATAAATTTTGTCACATTCAATCATAATATTTAATAATTACTAAATAAATAAAAATAATAAACTTGTTAAACAAATAAATAAAAGACTCCTCCTCCCCCCATCTTGATATAAAAAATGAAAACAATATGTACATAATTAAAAAGCATAGTAAAATATCTAGCCCAAACAGAAAATCCACTTCCCTTTCCTCGCAGAAAAAAAATAGTTAACTCAAACACACAATATAATTCATATGAAATACCATTAGAATAATGATATAATACCATATCAAATAAAATACCATTAGAATAATGACAACCTTTCTTAAATGTTAAAAAAAAGTAAAGAAAATACGTAATAAAAGCAATCATGTGTATTTTGTTGAATGAAGACCAGCAATAAACAAAACAAAGAGTCACAGGTTTTGTTTGTCGAACATTACGGCGTTGAAAAGGATTTGGAGCAGTTTAGTTGAATGATGATGTAATTTTACTCAAGGTGAGCCTTGAATGATGGCTCAATTAGAATCACTTATATCTCCTGTTATAGTCATTGGATAGAAATGGAACAAAATCTTTTTCTTCAGAAAAAAAAAATGCTTTCCAACAACATACAATGTTAGGGGTGGGGGGACTTTTCTTGCCCGCAAATTTGGTGAAGTATGAAATTTGCGCTTGAAAAATTAATTTAAAAAAAACTGATTCGAAATGAAGAAAAAGACTCTGAGGTGCAAAGACTCTTAGCACTTTACCGACCGGTAGCGATTCGAACATCCTATGCCCTTTCACCGCCCGCTCAGCTGCAGATCAGGTAATTTGTACTTTTAACATTTTATTGTTAAACTATAAAATCCACAGATAAGCGCCGGAGAGCAAACGTCGAATAATCGACGCCCGGTCGGTAAGCGCTGGGAACAAAACGTCGATTAATCGACGCCCGGTCGGTAAAATGTTAAGTGTGTTCTTGAACTTTCACTGTGAGCCTCTGTAAACCTATTATTGAAAGGGGGCGCAATTTGTACAGCTCAAAATAAAGTACTTTGACTACAGAAAAATGTAATATTAGTACTTTATATATTTATTACTGAATTTTCAATTTGCTAATTAAATGTTATCTCTCACAAAACTTAACTTTGAAATAATTTTTTCTCTGTCCTGATGTATGAAGTGATTTTAAGTTATTTAGAGGAGTTTCGACTTTAAAATTCCTCATTGTGTTTCAGTAATGTTAGGAAATTTTTACATAAAAAAAAAGAAATAAAACAGGAGCTAAATTAAAAAAAATACCGTTAGTTTTTTTTTTTTTTCATTTCTACTTTGCTTTACCTTTTATAAAAGTTCATAAATCTTAGTACATGATTCTGTACAAACTTTAATTTTCAAAAAAACTCAAATGTTTTATCTCTGAAAATTAAAATTTTGGTTTTTAATTTTATATATTAGAATATTAGTTACAAGCATGTACTAATATTTTAATATTAAGTATCAACTTAATACAAAAAAAAAATTAGATTAAAATAATGATAATTTGCTCATGTTGCGGGTGTGACTTTTTATGCCACAACCGCACCACTTAAAAGGCATTATTTTCAACTCTTTCTTTTGTCTATCATAAATAAAATTTAAAAGTTTATGGTTACAATTTCAAAGTTAAAGCTCAAATATAAGTAGAAAAAGTCCCGTGCTTGTTATTGAAATCATTATTACAAGTATCATTAAAAAATATATTATTGATAATAAAATATTTTTGGAAAAAAAAAATAGAACCAACTTCAGTTAGAAATTGCTCTAAAAAGTAAAAAATAATTTTTTTCTTTGAACACCATCGAAACTACTTTTAAACATAAGTTTTGAAGTCGGCGCAAAAACGATAGGTTTAATGATATTTAACCCTATTTTGCCAACATTTTTTCAGAGAAACCATTGAAAATTAAAAGCAGAATATTTGTACCATTACACAAATGTGTGGTAATCAATGAAATGAGTCCATTAAAATTTATATTTATAGTTGAATTGTAGTTGCGTATGATTCTATACATTGTTTTTGCTCCGACTTCAAAACTTATGTTTAAAAGTAGTTTCGATGGTGTTCAAAGAAAAATATTATTTTTTACTTTTTTGAGCAATTTCCAACTGAAGTCGGTTCTATTTTTTTTCCAAAAATATTTTATTTCTACCTACACTTTCGTACTACATGTTGCTCTTGTGCTTTAAGAAAGTTTTCATGAAAGTAATTTTTTTCATGAAAAACTCTTGTTCAAGGCATACTCTTAAAGTAATTTTATTTAAAAGATATTTTTTTCCTCCGTTTTATCACCAAACTTTGGCTGACTATAAATAAAATGAAATAGTCATGTTTTTTGCATTTCCCTTGTAAAAACCTGTAATTTTATTATTCATAATGGTGCCATGTGTATATCAGCTTTGAAGGTTATTTTTTAATATTTTATTTACTTTTGCACACTTTTTGAACTGTTTGACTTTTACTCTGTACATTTCTCTATTACATGTTGTAATATGGTTTTTAGAAAATAATGTACTCTTGGTAAATTAAATCTTCATAGTTTCTTATTGAAGGTATGCTTTGAAGAGTAATGTAAAAAAAAAAAGTTTTTCTAGCAAAATTTGGCTGATTATAAATAATGGGCAAAGAGGCGGATTAATCGGTAAAATCTAGCTAATTATGACCAGTCAATCGGCAAAATTTGGCCGATTAATCGGTGCATCCCTAGTTTGTACCCTTTGCCCCCCCCCCCCTGGCAAAAACTTGAAAACTTACAATCGACAAAATTATTCAATAGCCATACAAGCTGTATGAGCTATAACAAACTCACAAATAAATTGTTCACTGCAAAAAATGAACTGTTGTTTTTACAGTAGCCGACGTTCCAATTTAAAACTAAAATGCACAGCAATAAACTGAAACCAGTAATTTTAGTTTCTTATGGTAAAGTTAGCAATTTTCAGTTTAAGCTGTATTTTGCTTTAAAAACAACAGTATAATACTGGTAGCAGAGGTAAAACTAAACTGCACGGTAATAAACTGCAAAATTAGTAATTTTATGGTTTATTACTGTAAAATTGCAATTTTACAGTTTAGTGCTGTGAAATTAGAAATTTTACAGTTTATTACTGTAAAATTAGCAATTTTTGCATTATTACCATAAAATTAGCTGTATTATACAGTAAAAACAACGTTCGTTTTTTACAGTGTTGTATTATTACTAGATCCTACATGTAAAAACAAATTTTATTTCAGTGTTTTGGCATTCTTAGAATTTAAAACAAATTTTAAACTTTGGGTCAAATTTTCAGTTCTTACCTGTTAAAATTTAGATTAATCAGCAGGGAATATTCACCCAAACTAACACTCATCGAGCCCTGAGATAAAACCTTAAATGATAAAAATTACTCTAAAATTGATTCCAAATTAGTTCACTTCAGTGGCTATCAACTCCATGAAATTAAAAATTTTCTTAATCAGTTATTCATTAGAAGTAGTTAAAAATATTCTATTTACTGCCTAATCCCATATTGGCGTAGGAGTATTTTCCAACATAATTTTGTTGTACCTATTCAGTTTTTTAACTGACTGACGGTTCTTGACATCTTATCACATCCATTTAACATGTAATTCTGGAACTGCCCAACCGCAAGGGAGTTAATAGGGGTCTTGCTATTCATAGTTTCAAACAGAATGCAAGTAAAGAAAATGAAAATGCTTTTCATGTTGGGTTAAGCTACGGGGGAGGGGGGGGAGAGAATATTGGGCTGCCCTAATGGCCTGCGCTTCAAACCTGAAGGCCCCCCCAATCTCAAACATAAATTAGCAAGAATTTTTTTTTAAATATAAATTAAGCGTAAACCTTATTGAAAAACTAAGGAAACTTTTACTATTAAGATAAAATAGTAGAAAGTAAATAGTTTTAAAATCAGGGTTGGCAGGGTTTCAATACAACGGTAAAACGGTTAAAATCCCTGGTTTTTACTGTAATGTCCAAAACTAAATTTTAAGGTAATTATATTTATGAACAAATATTGAAACAATAAAATCTACTAAAGAAACATTTAATTTATTAGAAATTTTAAGTTAAAACATAATTTTTTGATTGTGAACATTGGGGTGGAGTGAAAAAAAATAAATTTCGGAATCTCAGTTTGTAATACCCGCCAAAAGCTGTGCATGTGTAAGTACAATACACATGTAAAATATTATCAAGTTTGAACGACTCCTTTTGGTTCCTACCAGGGCTTGAATTGCTCTAAAAATACGAAAAAATACAAATAATTGGAAAATACAAATAATCACCATTTTTTTGTTCCAATACCATTAAAATGCTTCCTTTTAACTCTTTTCATGCATCTTCAAAATTATTTACATTCATTGCAATATTAAGTTCATACACAAACCATAAAGTTACGTGAAATTAACCAAAAATTGACTTTTACCCTTTTTTGCACATAGCAATATTCTTCTTTTGTAGTCCAGATACTATTGCGATAGTATCTGGACTACAAAAGAAGATACCAGATACGTTGCAATGAATGGACAAAATACAGCTTTTAATTGTAAACGCAATTATATTTCGTTGCATCAACAGCCCAGAACACACTACAAGGAGGTAGCTGAATGACGAGTGTCATTATGCCTTTCCCATCCACTCAGCCACGTTATTTACATATTTTCAATACATTTATATGGATGCAATTTCTTTTTGATGTTAAACAGGTTTCTCCTTTTGAATTGAAGTTTGAACTTAAACTCATGACTCAGTTTTGGCTTTTTTTTCTGTTTGAATTTTTTTTCCTGTTGGGATTCGTTTATTAGACATGCTGGTTGTTGTTGATGGTTTTTTTTTTCTTAATTTATTCCCCTTCCTTATCACAGGTGATTTTTCATGTTTTTTTTTCCTTTTTCTTTTGATTCCTTTATTAGATATGTTGGTGATTGTTGATGGTTTTTTTTCTTAATTTATTCCCCTTCGTTGTCGGATCTAGGAAAATAAAATAAATCTGAATAAGCAGAAATGCTGTCATCCTTTTCAAAATAGAACTGTTCAAGGGTGTTGCAGTAGTGGCTTTCGATGTCGGACTCTAATTTGCTTTGTTTTAGGTAATAAATAAACATAATATGTATTTTAAAAGCAAAAAAAGAGATATATATATATATATATATGGTATAAGCCGCCATGCGTATAAGCCGCAGGAGTTAAAATTCAGATTTTGAACACATATAAGCCGCGGTTTATCTACTCGAAAATACGGTAGTTTTAATATAATATTCATGTTTCATGGAAATGTTCTTACTGTTTTTAAATTTCTAATTTCTTGAGCTATACTGAAGCATAATTTTTAAAGATATATCTGACAAGTACCTTCATCTCATTCGAAATTCAGCTTCAAAATTAACAGCTTCGTAACTCTGTTAGCTCAAATTAATTAAAGCTAATGACTGAAAGGTCTCCGATTTTTAGTGGTGAGATCAGGGTCAGTTTTTTCTTTCTGTATTACCTTGACAATGTCCATCAAGTACCTTTAAGTGTTTTTCAAATCTGTTTTTAAAGCTTCCATATCTTCCATCGATGTCTTGCAGCGTTAATAAGTTAACTTTCCAAAAACAAGTTAAACTTTACCAGTGATTCAATAAGTATAACTCTTCTACACTCCGACTGTTTTAAGGATTATAAAACTGGTTAGTGATACGATATATTGCTATTGAAGGAAGAAAGAAGAAATAAACTTAAATGAAAAACTTTATACTCAAAAGCATCCGTGCCAAAACTGAGTCATGAGTTTAACTTCAAACTTTGATTCAAAAAGAGAAACTTGTTTAATATCAAAAAGAAATTGCATACATATAAGTGTATTGAAAATATGTAAATAACGTGGCTGGGTGGATGGGAAAGGCATAATGACACTCGTCCTTCAGCTACCTCCTTGAGGTGTGTTCTGGGCTGTTGATGCAACGAAATATAATTGCATTTACAATTAAAAGCTGTATTTTGTCCATTCATTGCAACGAAATAATATCTGGACTACAAAAGAAGAATATTGCTATGTGCAAAAAAGGGTAAAAAGAGTCCATTTTTGGTTAATTTCACGTAACTTTACGATTTGTGTACGAACTTAATATTGCAATGAATGTAAATAATTTTGAAGATGCATGAAAAGAGTGTTAAAAGGAAGCATTTTAATGGCATTAAAACAAAAATGATGATTATTTGTATTTTCCAAAATTTTTCAGAAAATTGACATTTTTTCGTAGTTTTAGAGAAATTGAAGCCCTGGTAGAACCCTAAAGGTGTTGTTCAAACTTGAAAATAATTTATGCGTGTATTGTACTTACACACGAACAGGGAGGTATTACAAATTAAGATTCCAAAATTTATTTTTTCTGCTCCACCCTATTGAACATATGTATTTAAAAATATATTAAACTCATAAATCTGATTCTACTCTAGTTACATAGAAATAGCAATTTTTCATTAAAAAATTCAATTATTACTTATAATGCAATACACCGCTAAATCGGTTGTTTCGATCCATGGACTGCAGTTTCATGCTTATTATGCACTCATCAGCATGGAATATGAAAATAACCGAGTTAGAGGCAAAAGTCCTCTTATTGAGCAAAGAGAGCGAAAAAAACTGGTAGCTAATGTGTAATTAGAATACCAGCGAGTGACTGCACTTGGCACGACTGTACCAAGTGTGGTCGCTCGCTGGTATTCTATATTAATTTTTCTTCTTAATATCATTTTAAAAGGTTATCTGTTTTTGGTTTAAACAAGTAATGCATTTTTATTAGATTAATTTAAAGTATAGAATGATTGTCATTTGATTAAGGGGTAAAATGACTCACACTGATAAAACAAATGTTCCTGGCAAAGATATGTAATTTTTGTATTTTGTTCATGTTTAAGCCTATCTGCTTTAGCCTTTTAGGTTTATATTTAGAGAATGTTTTTATTTTAAATGTAGTTTGTGGAAGAAAAATGCACAATGAATGATGGTAGTTTAATATGTGAGTTAAATAAATTTTAAACCAATTTTTTGTGTTTTGTTTTTCTTAGTGATGGGACCTTGTACATTCTGGGTGAAGTACCCGGAGATGAAGATGTTCCAGAAGAAGTTTTTGAGGGTCAACTCTATAATAGTATGGAGGACTCAGACGATCCTAGTGGTGCCTTAAGTAAAGCAGGTATCTATTTCTTTCCTTTCAGTGTCAAATGTTATCTAATATGAATTCAGTTATTTATAGTATTTTACAAACAAGTAAACTTTAAAATATATTTTAAATCTCTCTGCTTCAGATTTGTGAATAATGCTTTACAGAATTACTTTAGAATTAAGAATTTAAGGAAATAACTCCATACACAATGATGGTTGTGTGAGAATAAAATGTAAAATCAACTAAAAGAATCAGTATGAGGGAAAAAAAAAGTTAATAAATGGATAAATAAATTAAAATAAGGAAAAGAACATTTCAAATTGATGCTTAAATCTCAATGTTTTAATCAATATGTAAAATCAGACTTTGTATTACTTTTAGCTGTATTTTTTCTTCTGATAGTACTTTAACCCGTTCAGGACGGCAGCCCGCAGAAGAAAAGGCTCTCTCAGGCCGGCAGCTGTTAACGCGAATTGCACTCACGGGCCAGAGCGTTTTCTCCCACTAATTCTAATTCGTGAGACCGGAAACCATTCATTACATAATAATCGATAAAATGTACACTTTTCATAGAAATGATACCATTTTTAAAGATGAGATTAAATTTAACATATTTTCAATCATAACCAAAAAAAAATCATTAAAATAAGTGATATTTAACATTAAAAATATAAATTTATTGTATTTTTTGCAACTAAAACTACCTAAATTAAACACTAAAATTTGATACTAAATAGAAAAGAAACATGAAAAATCTTCACACTTAACATCATGACACACATTAATAATGAGGATAATTGCAATAGTTAATATTGTAAAGCGGTATGAAAAATTTCAAAACACGGATCGATGCATAGACCGACATTGCATATTTTTCATTCGTAACCAGTTTCACGTCTTTCATTGTACTTTGAACAAACTGCACATCTCCTTCAAAGCTTTTTTAAATCTTTTCCAAATGAATACTAAAGTAAAACCCAAGTTAGAATGTCTCCCATAAAAAGCCCCATCCTTAAAACAGAACTGAAACTATTATCGCTTTCAAAATGAGTCAAGCAGCTCTTCACCACGTGTTGCAGCCTAATAAATCTCAGACACTTGATATTCCCCTCTCTAACCTCAGAGATATGTATATAAAGGAACCAGAACAATCTTTTGAAAAAAAAAAAAGGTGAATAAGCAACGCGTGTTTTCATCACATGCTTTTCTTTTTGAACCGCTTGCATGTGTTTCTGTTTTCATTACTGCAAACCCAATAAATCTCTCAGATACTTCACATACCCTCTGGTCTGACAAGTATGGAACCCTGTGCAGATGGTTGGTCAATGCGATTTAAACAAGGTGCAGTCATAGAATTCTTGACAGCAGAAGGTGTCATCCCAAATTAGATTCATCAGAGAATGCAAGCTGTTTATGGTGATTGCGTTGATGTGAGTACTGTGTGTCGTTGGGCGAGTAAGTTTAAAGATGTTGAGGTGGGAACATCTGCTTTGGGTGACAAAGAGTTATAAGTCCTGTGAGAGCAACCACCGAGTTTCAGTAGCAAAAAGTTTTAGCACCTTCTGACTTCCATCTGTTCCCAATAATGAAAGTAGATCTACGGTGACATCATTATGCTTCTGATGCAGATGTTGAGAGAACAGTGAGGCTGTGGTTGCGGGTTCTGAGGCGGTCCGTGACGGCTTCAGAAAACTGGTTCACCATTGGCAAAAATGTATCCGATTGTCTGGGGATTATGTGGAAAAATGAATATTGGTAATTAATTATCACATTCTAAGGATTATTTAAGCGTTTGATTTATTAAAATATTCTTATCCAAACTCAAGTAATGAAGATGGAGGCATTACTTTTCATTTAACCCTCGTTTATATATATATATATATATGAGGGGTGAGTTTGGGCCAGAATGCACCAAAGCAGTATTTCGATAATAGTTTTCTGGTAAAAAAAGTAAGCTAAGTATTTTTTGGATCGAAATGAGAAACTTATAAGTTGATGTAAGTATGCATTAGTATATCTCTTTTTTTACTCCTCATTCTCTCTTGCTTTCATTTAAGGTGAATATGATGGAGATACAAGATTCGTATTTGAACAAGAACATAATTGTATGGTTATCTACTGCTGGGATGCTAAATCTAATGAATGGAAAAAGAAGGATTTTGTGGAAGAAGGAGTGATTGGAAAGATTTCAAAATTACATGAAGCTAGTGCAGAAGGCGTACGTTTTAACATTTCTTATTTAAGTAGAACGTGTTATTGGTTTTCAATCTTTCTCTTGAATTAATAAGAAATGGATGCTAATATGAACACCAGGGTTCACCAATATGTATCAATGGCTATATATTGTGATAAATATCACAATATATGTTCGATATTTATTTTCAAAATGTAATATTTTTATATTTTGGATATTTTTTTTCCAAAGTATAATTGCTCCTTCCCCCTTATCCCCCAAATGAAAGCCCTGGATGCAGAAAATTGTCAGCAACCATGTTGTATGATTATATGGCATGTAAAAGAGCCCTTGGGCATTTGAGATTTGAATGCTCTTGGTAAAATTTAAATCATAGTGTAGCACCAGAACAACGTAAGTCCAAAAATGGCGATTTTCACTTTTTTTGCTGTATTGTATGTTTAATCTTATTCCGCTTTGACCAATTTAAATAGTTGAAATATAAGTTTTAATTCATTTCAATAGCATTTTTTTCACTTTTCCATATTTTTACTTTCTGCTGATTGCAAAATGAGTAAATGAATTATTGCCTGCATTTAAACTATTGTCTCAGCTACTTTTTCTTTCTAGTAGTTTGTAAGTAAAATTGACTTTTTTTGGATTATGATTTGTAATTTTTTCATGTTTGCAATTTTAGGTGAAATCCTTATATTTTGATGTTGATGTTGAAGGTACGTTGTATCAGATCGTATATAAAATGGGTGAAGACCCTTATGAAGTCGCTCGTAGCTTTGTGACTGATCACAATTTAGCAGTAGACCATGTTGCCCAGATTGCAAACTTCATCATAGAGAACTCAAATACCAATGGTATTTTTTTTAATTATATTCTTTATCATATATTTTAAAAAATTTTCTGTTCTCTTCAAGTGTCTCGTTAGTACTTAATGAAATTGATCAAAGGTGACTATCACCATTGAGGGAAGGGGAGATTTCCAACCCCCCTAGGTTGATGGTGTGCCCCTCAAGTGCTGTGTAGCATCCTCCGAAATAGGATCAATGCCATGCAAAATCCCCCAAAAATCCCCCTTGAAAAGTTCAATTGCACAGTCTGTGCTGTGAGCCACCTTATGGATACTCCTGTATAAGAGTAGAAGAGTGAAAATTCTTGATTTCATAGGATATTTAAGCCAAACCCCAATTTTCTCTTCAGTAGGATAATTTTTCTTGAGACCATTGCTCACAAATTTAGTCCTGCACATGTGCTAAAGAAATCACATTTCTTGGTGCCATTCTGAAAGTTTTAGTGATCAGTAGTTTTTTTTTTTTTTAACCTGAAGGTCAATAATGTCTATGTTTTTTTGTAATTAAAGTTTTGTTTAAAGTTTTAAATATATTTTAAAAGTGTTTGAAGGTTAAAGACTAGCAGGCTTTTAAGACAAAACTTTTATCCATTCTAATTCTTTTTCTTGCTCCCAATTTTTGTTTTAAATGATGCCTTGTAAAGGCTTTTGTGTCTGTAATGAATGTTCTCCAACTAGTCAAGTCATCATCTCCTTAAAAATTGTACAACCTTATCATAAAGCCCCTCCTCTAAGGCTAGATTTAGGTACAGGTTATATGGGCCCAGGCCCAGGGTGGCAACTTCTTGTGAGCGGCAATTTTTTTATTGAAAATCTGCTCAAATGAAAAAATATAGTTTCAGAACTATTTTTAATATAATGTTCGAAAAATGTATCATAAGAACTAAATATTTTTCTGAAATGTTAAAAAAACATAACTATCTTAAAAGATTACTTTTAGGAACATTAAAAATTGATACCTAAAGTTTACACGGTGGTGAATTTGTTTATGCTCTAAACTCCCTGAAGGACGAAAGGGTGGCAGCATTGTGAACCATGCTATATATAGCAGGAGCAGGAAGCCTTGGCCTTTCCCAAAAAAAAAAAAATATGTATATATATATATGCCCACTCCCCTCTCCAAATGTTACCAAAGATAATGGAAAATTACATTTTTAAGACTTCAATGTCCAAAATTTCAAAGCCTTCAAGAGCCAAATTTTCGATAATATGAATTGGACCAGCTTCTTCTCTAATAACTGGCCCAATAGACTGAATGGCGCTAAATAGATTTAAAAATCAAACAATTCCCTGTAGAGATCTCCCTCCCGTCACTTGTCTAATGTCTTCAAAGGTAATTTAAAAATTTATTTTTATTAAAAAGAAAGAAATGTGTCACCTTTTCTCCTAAAGTCACCAAAGATAATAGATACTTGCATTTAAGGGCCTCATCTTCGAAAAATTTCTGGGAGAACTCTCATATCCCTTTTTTTCCTCCAAGCATTCTCAAACATGGCCCAAAAATGCATATTTATGCCTTTCATTTCTAAATGTTTCCGAGCAAAAACGCCTTACCTCCTCATATCCTTTCAATGAATTACAGCATAAAGCTATGTTTTTAAAAAAATTTTGGGACACAGATAGTCTGAAATTGCATTTTTAAAGCTATCGAAAACCTCTGTGGGGACAGTCTTTGCTCCCCTTATCCGTCCTTCCTCAAGATAGCTGAGAATAGACTTTAATTTGGAAAATAATTTCAGGGTGGAGCCCCCATTTCTCTCTGAATGCCAAACATGCCAGTTACTGTCGGAAAATTTCTGAAGAGATTTCTCGAATATTCTCCATTACCTTAACATCACCAAAAATAGCTTACAATTGCAGTTTAAAACTTCAGTTTTAGGACGTTTCCAAGAGAAACCAAGATTCCATTCTCATCAAAAATGGCCTAAAATCAATTTTGAAAATAAAAAAATCAGCGCTAGATTGAAAAAAAAGGGGAGGGGGAGAATCAATTACTTTGATCTCTACTCCAGAAAAGCAGCAAACTGAGAAAAAGACACTAAAAAAAAAAAAAGAAAGAAAAAAAACTAAGATCACAATTATTTAAATCAATTTACTTTGTGCATAAGATGAATGAAAGCAAAACACAGTGTTTTAAGGCACAAGTAAGAAATTTTTTAAAAAGATTCATACATGTTTCGAAGGCCTTAGCCTCCTTTGTCAGTGCCAAGCAAGAAATAGAAAGAACAATACATTGGGAGAGTTTAAATAGAAAAGGAGCAAAGGTTAGGCCAATCAGGTGTCAGCGTGTGCCGAGCCAGGATTGGACGTAGCATTATTGGTAGATGCAAATTTAAAGGCATGAAGTAAAATTGGCGAAAACGCTACTTCCAATCCTTGCTCGACGCGGTAATGGGTTAAAACTAAAAATTAGAACACGTGTTCTCTTAAAATCAAAAAGCTGCTTGAAATACTTGCACATTCTGACAGATGTTGCTATCATTGATGAAACTCAAGTTGAAATTATCGTTCAATTACCAACTATAACAGAAAAAAAAAGTTAGTATGTTTTCATAATTATTTTTGAAGGACTTTGTCTTAAGCGTTGTGCAAATTTAACAATAAAAAGAAAATATTGTTTCTGTAAGTATTGTTGAGTGTTGTCTCAAGTATCCCATCACCAAGGCTCAGTGCTTATATTAACTCTCTTGAGGATACTTGAGGCAGAATGTAAAGCAAAAAGTGAAAATTTACTAAGCAAAGAAAAATGGTTCAACAGAAAATTATTTTCCATTATATTTGGCAAAATCAAATGTTCAATTACAATATCTCATTTCTGTATGAAAATATTATATTCAAAAGTAAGGTTCATTTGTTTGAGGACAAGCAATTCCGAAAGTCTTTGATCCTCTAGCGCTGTTTTACTTACATTCTTCAGTCTTGTTAAAAAAAAAAAAAAAAAAACACACACACACACACACACAAAATGTTTGGTTGTATGTTTTTGAAGCTTCTAAACTTGCTAGGAGGTTTAATAATTTAATGTCAGTAATTTAAAGGATATTTGTTTGAAATTCGCCTCAATACAACTTTTTGTAATGTACAACCTACAGATTAGAACTTTTGAAAATTATAATCTCGTTTGAGCTTTTGCAAAGGAAAGAATTTACGTATTAATCCAGAACATTTATCTAAGGTGCATACATGGTAGTTTTTAGGAGAAAGGTAAATAAACTAATGGTATGACACTTTTTTTTTTATTCCCTAAAAAAGGGATGGAGAAACAGAAAGAAAGTGAGTAATACATGAGGGAGTGGCGATGGGGGCGATCGCCCCTCCCTTGAGGGACTCTTTTCAAGCAGTTTTTCGGCTTTGAAGTTCAAAAAAGGCACTTTTAGATGGTCTTCGATTATACTGTGAGAAGTGGTTGGGATTCAGGGCTCTGATCTGGAATTTTTTTGAAATTGAAGACAGAAACATTTGTAATAGACATGTGTTAACCAGCATATGTCATAAAGGGGGAGGATGGCAAGTAGAAAAAAAAAAAAAACAATAGCATATCCCTTGGAACATTTCTGGATCCGCCTTTGGTAATATGGGAAACAATGTTATTTTACTTTGGTACTTTTCAAAAATTTTGAATAGATCACATTGGCCTCTGAATATTAGTACATATATACACTTGTAGAGTCTCAGAAGTTATTAAGAGCAAGAATCTGAGAGAGTGTCACGCCTGTGATTCATGACCTCTCAGATTTTCTCCCAAAAATTACCAAATGTTTATTATCTTAGTGAAAGACCAAATCCAGAATGTTTTGCTCTAAAGTTGAGTTGTTTAGTTTTTATGGAACCCTAAAGATGAAGGTGGGGCATCAAAAATTAAGCGGATTTTCAAGACATGGAAGTTGCCGTGAGCCAAAACTCTTACCAGGAACTGTTTTACTCCAATTTTCTTTTTGTATATGGAATATAGAAGGTTGAAACTTTACAAAATGAATGTTAAATTTGTGGTAAAATGTTGCCGTAAGGTCAGTGAAGGCCCTCAAAACAAGGCATTTTTGACGTTTTTTAGCGTTTTTGAGGTCCAAAAACAGCTTGTACATTTCAGTTGGCACAGCAAAAGTAGTGTCGTTTGAAAGACTAGTGTAAGCACTTCAAAATAATGTATAAATAACCGAGGAAAGTTCAACGTGCTTTTAATTGCGTAAGGCCGAAATATGAAAAATGTCATATTTTACCGATATTCAAACGGTCATAACTTCCTCTGCCAACAACATATTGGAATATTTTTTTTTGCCAATGTCATACTCTATTCTTTGTCTTAACAGAACAGTTGAGTCCTTTGAGGCGAAATGTGAAAAAAATTTTTACAAAAAATTTATTTTTTCCTGTACATTTTTTGTAAAAAAAATTTTCACTTTTCGCCTCAAAGGTCTCAACTGTTCTGTTAAGACAAAGAATAGAGTATGACATTGGCAAAAAAAATATTCCAATATGTTGTTGGCAGAGGAAGTTATGACCGTTTGAATATCGGTAAAATATGACATTTTTCATATTTCGGCCTTACGCAACTAAAAGCACGTTGAACTTGCCTCGGTTATTTATACATTATTTTAAAGTGCTTACACTAGTCTTTCAAACGACAGTACATTTGCCCTGCCAACTGAAATGTACAAGCTGTTTTTGGACCTCAAAAACGCTAAAAAACGTCAAAAATGCCTTGTTTTGAGGGTCTTCACTGACCTTACGGCAACAACTTACCACAAATTTAACATTTTTTTTGTAAAGTTTCAACCTTCTATATTCCATATACAAAAAGAAAATTGGAGTTAAACAGTTCCTGGTAAGAGTTTTGGCTCACGGCAACTTCCATGTCTTGAAAATCCGCTTAATTTTTGATGCTGCACCTTTATCTTTAGGGGTCCATAAAAACTAATCAACTCAACTTTAGAGCAAAACATTCTGGATTTGGTCTTTCAATAAGATAATAAACATTTGGTAATTTTTGGGAGAAAATCTGAGAGGTCATGAATCACCTCAAATTGCTAGGCATGACAGTTTCTCAGATTCTTGCTCTTAATCCATTTAAGTTTTTTCTGTGACAAATAATTGATTTGGTCAGATAATTGTAATTTTTTATAGGTGATGGCACATGGAGTGCCTATGAATCTATTCGTAATGACAAATTTATCGCTTATACAGTGGTAAATGTTGAAGGTTTGACTGCAAAGCTGACTGAATTTAACTCAAAAGTTGGAAGAGCGAATCAACTTTCTGAAGAAAACCTGAATTATCTCTTGGAATTGTTGACTTTGCCTAAAACCGTTTCTGAAGAGCACATGGCAGCACTGGAAACTGCCATTATGTGGGAAGAAGGTAATATATTTCTTCACTTAAACTAATTTCTGATTAGTTGTTGTTTATAATGGGGCTTTGTGTTCTTCAGCCGCCTCATTTTTAAAGCTACTAAATTTTAATTCTTTGCTTTTGTTTATTTTAAACATTGATATATGCTTGTGAAATGACTATTGTTAACAATAATATGCTACAGGTTTTAATCATTTAAGATTTTTGGCCAACTTCTTGACGACTTCAGTGGTTTTTTGTTTCGTGTTTATAATGGACTTTGTATATGAAAAACTGTTCAGTGCTCATAATAACTCAACACAATTTATGAATATTACAAGTATGCTTTAGTAATGACGAGTGGAAGTTGAGTCTATAGAGTAAAGCATTGTTTAAGCATTTTTGAAGGAAATGCATAAAAAAACGTATAAATGATGGAACATACTATCGATATACTTTAACATGTATTGGATTCTGCTTCAACCTATTCCAAAAATGTATGAAAGAGAAACATATAAACAGAGCTTTATTGTAGTTTTTTGCTAGTTTTACTATTATATTGGTTCTAACTGCTTTTTAGTCATGCTTTGAAACAAGGCCGTATACAGAGGGGGGACCCCCGAAACTCAAAATGTTTTATAATGTAAAACAAAAAAAAAGTTTTCTTTTATTTTTAAATTTCAAATGGCAAAAAAAAAAGGTTTTTTTCCCTTTTAACTATTAAACGAGTGAAAATTTGAAGAAGTACATTAAAAAAAAATGACAATTCAAATTCTCATTAGCTGCAAAACAAACTTGAAAACAAGACTCTCATTAGCACTTCCAGCTCGCTTTCCCAAATCAATTCAGGATCAAGGCAAGCTACTTGTCAGTTTGATCGGCGCTCCCACATAAAACTTATTACACCACTCAGATTCTTACCCCCTAATCGCCGGGCCCCTAGTTTATGACTAGGCTGAGATTGCTTCTCAGCACCCTGATTCAATTAAGAGGGTACTTTGTTGGTCCCCATTTATAAGCATTTGTAATCCTCGAGGGATTTTAATAGCTAAACATGTCTTCAATCAACAAGACCACACAAAAACGGATACGTTCACTGACCCTATGCTTTGTTGGATAGAGAAAAGTTACTTTAAAAAAATTCCATTTACAAATGCTTAAAAACCTTGAAAACTTTGTTTAATGTAGCTGTAAAGCTTGAATTTTAAAGTTTCTATCACAAATGGAGGGGAGGTGGACATCAAGTTGCGCGAAACTCAGCTCCATGATTAAAAAAAAATATTCTGCATAATGCAAAAATCATATTCCAGCATTTTTTGTTACATATTTTCAAAAATAATTTTTTGTGAGTCACATGTTTCATTTCTGACTTCATTAAATACCTAATTCAGTATTTTAGAAGCTACTTTGTAATTGATTCCTTTATTAATATGTTAAGCACGAGAAAAAATATTACCCTACCTGTATTCTTTTTCATTTTCTACTGTACTAGTTATTGAAAAAGAAATTGTCGTTATAAGTATTTTTTAATATCTATTTTTAATGTTTAAAATATGTGTCTTTCAAAGTTTTAACAATTTCGTAAGACTGTCCAGTCAACTATTAAAACGTCAGAGACTGGAAAGTGCAAATGAAATGCTTTAAAGAATTTTAATTGTTCTAGAGTCTTTGAAAATCAGTAAATACCTTTTTGAAACCCCTTTAAAAGTGCTTCAATGCTATTTCTTATCAAATAATTAAACTATGAATTAACTAAATGGCCAGAATGTTACTCTCTCGTTAATTATTTTTTAAATCTCTATACTATTTCTTTTAAAAAATTTTATGTGTTTTATATTATTGGTCATTTTATGTTACTGAGTGCTGTGTCTGTAGGTAAGTTGGGGAACTGATCAAAAACTACTATGTAACTATAGTGAAAACGGATGTAAGCAAGTGATAATGTGTTAATTTTTTCTCCTCCCTTGTCCTTCCTCTCTGTCGCTTAATGTTAATCATTTGTTAAACTAAAAATTTTTTATGCTTTGATTAATCTTAATTTGCAAAAGATTGCAGAAAATTTATGAGATTGTTGTTTGCCTACTTTTCCAACATGTTTTTGAAGTCCCAATTGCCCCATATAAGGCCTCAAAATGCAGAATTAAAAAAAAATTTTTTTTTTAATTTACCCGGGGGAGAAACTTCCGGACCCCCTAAAATTACGGATATTGTACCCACTTAAAAAAGTTCTCATTGCACATCTCTTTTGCTCTCTATCTCCAATAAAGGTCAGTTCAAGAAAATAATAAGAATAAAGAAATGAAAAAAAAAAAAAAAAACACACACACACTCATCAAACATCGTGGGGGGGGGGGGTTGTCAGCTAGAAATTAGACTCATAGCACACACAAAACTTTATGTGCGTCTGGGCAATGTGCGAAACTGGGCCCCTCCCGAAAATTTTTTCTGGATACGGCCTTGCTTTGAAATGTCACTTTGCGAATCACTGAGATAGTTTGATGCAGAAAAGTATTTCTAAATATTTTGAAAGACCCGAAATATCATAGTTGAATATGTTTAAATACTTGAAAGAAAAGAAATATTTAATTTGAATCTTAAGCGTGCAACTTTTTGTCTTGGTGTCAGCAATTCCACATTCAGCCTATTGAACTGTCTTCTGTCTCCAATATCACCAAGATTATACATTGGCAGAACTGTTTCAGACACTTAAATGTCATCTATGTCTGTATGTGCACAGTTCAAATGAACGTCTTTTAAATTCTTTGCACAAACTGCAGAAAGGGATACTTTTGGGGAATTTTTGTCACCCAAGTTTCAGCCTAAATTTCCCTTTTATCCACTCCTAAATGAATGTGGAGTAGTTTTGCAGCCCATTCACAAGTGCATACGTACCAATGAATGTATGGGCAGCTGAAATATCTATTTTATTTATCACAGTTAATTAGCATGAGCTTTTTTTTCTTATAAGGTATGTTCGAATGTATATACCAGTACATTTCATACCTCAAAAACAGTGTGGTGTAGAGCAATGTTTCCTAAGCCGGTAAGAGATTGCCCTTAAAAGGTCAATTTAACTTCTCAAGGGGGTGATAAATTCTTAAGGGGCAATTGGGAGGCAATGAATATTCAAAAGATAATATATATTAATAAAAAGTCAGCAAATATAGAAATTAAAAATGTTTGTAAAACCAATTGTTTAGAATTCAGACAAAAAATCACAAGTTAAAATAAACAAATTAAAGTTCAGCAGCTTCCTCCTCACACCTTAGTGGAACTTTAAAAAGTATTTAGTTAGTCATCGCTAAGTTTGAATTTTCATTTTTTTTTTTTTTCCTAACATCAAATGTTGTGGCTTACTTCTTCCATGAATTCAAATTTAAAGGAGAAAATAACTTTTTATGGAATGTGCTAGTTTTCGTTTACTAAGTAGTCAATGACCCTAGTTAAAAATTTTCCCTTCAAATGTGTATCAATTTTTTTTTGAGGGGTGGGGAGTAACTTTAAAAAAGTACTTTTATTTATTTTTTAGTTTATGAGTGATTTCTTAAAATTGTTTTATTATATACATTTTATTTCATATTAAAATGGGCATTGATACTTTCATTAATGACGATGTTCAGCACAAACATATGGTTTTTATGTAGGAAACAGGGTCGGTGGGGGGAGGGGGGCGATTGGTGTCAGTCAGCCTCTTAAAAGGAACAAGTTCTATAGGGCCCTCTTCACTCAAGCACGAGGCACAGCTAGAGCGAGAATGTGGAGGGGTCCCTCGTTTTGCTGTTGCCTCATGGGCCCTCCGCTCGCTGTCAGAGGCATAGCAGACACCCTCCACCCCAAGGAACGGAGCTTGTAGGGCAAACATTTCTGGGGCATTTACAAAAATAGTTTGCATAAAAGCTGCTGCATATTCAGCAGAATTTGTTGTACGTATTTAAATCGTCTCAGAATTAGTGAATGTATGCATTTGTCTCTAAATACCAAAGGTAATTAAAATACAAATAATTAACTTCTTAATTTTTTGGCAAAAAAATTCTATAAAAAAAAGATTGTAGTGAGATTTAATGCCAACATGTTTCTACCCTTTTTGAACTATTGTGAACTCCATAGAATGGGAATGCATGTTGCAAATGAATCTTTATACTGAACAAACCGCTAGCGGCTAGATATGCAATTCCCTTTTTTTACCATTCGCCTTTTTACTGCAAGATCGCCGCTTTTGGCATTATCATAAATAAATTTGTCAGTAGAATTTATCAATCTATATCTGTCTATAAAGATATTGATTTGAATAAAACATTTTCTTATCCCATCTCTAATTGTCCGTCAATGTTTGTCTATCTATGGGCTCTGTGCATATCTATCTGTTTTTGTAGTATTTTCTATCTCTATTTAGTTTAACAATCTTATTCCCCAAAAATACAAAACAAAAATGATGCACAAAAAATGCACGTTTCATTTCTTTAATTAAATAGCACAAAAAAAAAGAAAAAGAAAAAACTTTTTGTTCCCAGCTGTATGCACGAAAAAAAAACATTTGCAAAAGATATAACAGTCACTGCTTTTAATTAAAATGTGAGTTTAAGAGCAAAAATTAGAGCTGGTGTGATGTCAAAGGAACATTCTAGTGATGCTTGTGGGATACAAAGTCGCTCCGCTTTAAAAAATCGTAAAAACAAAACTATTGTATATTTTTGAAAACTTTTTTTTTCTAAAGAGGGTGAAATGTTCTCACTAATTACATAACATAAATTTAGGAAGGAGGTTTTTATACTTTCCAATAGATGGGTTTACAAGCAACCAAACGTAGGAAAATGCAAGATTTTTCGAAAAATACAAGTTTTTTTCAAAAATTCACAAAGAATACAAAAGTTTTTCTTCATCAAGATTGAAATAAAATTCTTACACTCATTTACAAAATTTACTTCTGTGACTCAATTATACCTGGGTCTGTGGGGTAAAAAGTGAAAATTTGCCAAAAATTACATAAAACTCTAAATGACTTCTTTTCTAAATAAAATATCAAAAATCAAGCTCCCTGGTGCACATCTATAGTAAAAGTTACCCCTATTTATCAAATTTGATCTTTCTGGGCCTTACCGTCTTCCCAGGAAGCGCGCCACACACACACACACACGCATATATCATATTATATGTGCGCACAATCCACTTTTTAAGCCAAGATTGCTTGCTGCCTTTGGTGGCTGCTCAAATAAATTTGGCAGTGATATTTAACAACATATACTTCTCTAAAAAAATTCTCTACTTATATTGTATTGTCCATCAACGACTTAATGTGTCTTTATATTTATCTATTTATGCTCTTTATACATATCTACTTCTATGTTTGTAGTACTTATCTATCTCGATTTATTTTAACCCAATCCAAAAAACCCTCCAGTTTTACTTCTATAATTAAAATAGCACACAAAAAAGTATTCAATGTAAGAGAAATGCAGCAAATTGTTTGCCAAAAAAAAAAAAAAGTTGGAAAAAGAAATAAAATTCCTAAGTACAACAACTGTGCAAAGAAACAGACAAGTAGATCTGTTTGAGCGAATGCAATTTTAAATCACATGATATGATATCATAGAAGTTGGAGAAATGGATAGATTTTGCTGCCTGCCGGAAAGCGTAAAACTTCTGTTGCATTCTGTATTTTAAAAATTGTATTAAAAAAAACTATTGCATATTTTTGAAAACTTTTTTTTTTCCTAAAGAGGTTGGTATGTTTGCTCTATTACGGACTTAATCTTTAGAACAGAGGCTTGTATACTTTTTGAGAGATGGGTTGAAAAATTCGAAACAATGGAAAATAACGGTTTTTTCAACAATTCACAAAAAAATGTTTTTTTTCATCAAGATTGAAATTAAATTTCCTACACTTAGGTACAAAAAATATTTTAGTAACTTAATTATCCCAGAGTTTGTGGGGTAAAAATTTCTAAAATTTGCTAAAAATGACATAAAATATTAAATAACTTTTTTTTAAAATAAAATATCAAAAATCAGGCTCTGAGGTGCTCATCTACAGCAAAAGTTACCCCTGTGTACCAAATTTGATTCTTCTGTGCCCTACCGTTTTCTCTGGAAGCGTGAAACACACACAAACAGACATATCATTTTATTGTATGTATACATCGATAGAAACATTCTATAGAAACAAAAATTAGAGAGGGTTGGCGCACAATTGGTTAACTCTGTTTCAAAGGAGTCACACTCCAGGACCAAGTAGTGACTAACAGAAAAATTTTCTACTAGCTGCCTCAAAAGTTATTTTAGCATTTTCAGCTCCAAAACAGAAAATTAAGTATTTTAAAACTATCCTATTGTTTTAAAGCTAACGTAACAGTCAACTTCTGTGCATTAAGCATAAAACTTTTGCATTTTGACCATTCTTACACTTGTAACGCTTCAGGCAATTTTTTATGCATTTCAAAATCCCATTGCATCTATTTCTGAAATACTTTATAATTTTTTCCATCATATAATTATGTTTTTTAAACATTAATATTTTTTTAGTGCTGATGGCTATTTTCAATCCTCATACAGTATCTTCCTTTGAGGACTATCACCTGAATTGTTTTAGCACTACAATTCGAAGTCCTATTGCGTCCAAGTTAGTTCAAGGGAGTACTGCTCACAAACTTTTTTTTTTTTCAACTTTTTCTAGGTCTGCTAAAGATATGGTTTCTGAATAGTTTAAACAAATGCATGCATCGTTTTGTGCTTAGTTTCAGAAGTCAAGATATTCTAATGTTCTGGAGAAAATTCAGCAAACTTTAGAAATGTGGGGATTTGCAAATACAGGGATTGTTCTTAGTCTTTCTTAAAGTTATGTTGGGTATGTAAACCATTAGAATTATGAAACAGTATAACTTTTTAAATATAGTTATAAAAATATTATTTTGAAGATGACATTGGAGTGTTTAAAGATTTTGAGTGCCGGATGTTGCCGTCTTTGCTGACTTTGTTCCTTTTGCTTTTATTTTTTGCGCTGAAATTACTTTCTGCTTATACTTCACCTGAACATTACAAATGGCTGTTACATTTTATTCCTAGTGCTTAATTTTTTTTTCTTTATGTTTATTGTTTGACTTCAATTAGAACTAATATAAGCATTTTTTTTTTCTCATTTTTAGAGTACCTTTTTCCAGTTTTAGATTTGCTCCGTGTGGCAGTAAGAGCTGCTGGAATGTACAGCAAGATTTGTAACCCAACTTTTATAAATCACCTTTTGCGAGTGATAACTGAAACCAGAAATTGGATGAATTGCAATTTAATCATTAAAATATTTTGCAACATGTTTGGATACCCTGAGGGTAAAAAAACGCTTCAGAAATTTCATGAGAGAATTATTCCGTCTGTTGGATTAATTCTTCAGAGAGAGGATACACGCACTGAGAAAGCCGGCTGTGCTTTGTTTTTAAACTATTCGATTTTGGTCACTGAATTTGGGATAAAATTGAATTTAAAACTGTACTGTCAAACTATAGTGGAGTTTATACGTAAAATAAGTGATTTTGAAGGCATATACCGAGTGTTAATTGGAGTTGCAACTTTGATTGAGTGTCATGACAAAACCTTAAGAACATTTGAGGATCCGGGTTTTGTTTATGCGATGATTAAATTTGAAAAAATGAAAATTCCTAAGACTGAGGAACTCCTCAAAATGATATTCTTAAGAATTGAGAACTTTGATAACTATTCTGATGAGGATACGCCTTCAACATCTTCAGCATAAGTGCTTTATCAACTTGTTCACTGTATTTACCATTGGCAGTCAGTCATCTGTATTTACCATTTTTGCAAGATACAGCATCTTAAGTATTTTTTTTTTAATATAACAATACACTAATTGCTTAAAAAAGAAAAAGGAAAAGTAAATGAAGGCTGTATAAAAAAAAATACACATGCTCATAAGCTCTATACATTCTGAATTACTAGATTCTAGTCATTTGTTACTTACAAAAAAATTCAATTAGGAATTTTACAACCATTCAAAATTTAAGACTTAAAGGCTATTTTTAAATTCATATAAATTTTAAATATTTTTATCACTGCATCCTTCCTATCAGCCAGTTTATGTTTATTTTATTTTAAACTTAAAATATACATATAGAGTTTTTGTATTTAAAAAAGAAAAGTTTGGTTCCTTGAAATTTTTCTCTCACGTTTTGCTTCTTTTTAAACTTTTAAACTGGTATCATAGCCTGATGGTACAGTAGCAATGTAGAAATTAATTTAATATTGTCAATGATAATTTTATTTTTATGGGTAACTGATTTCTTATCTTTTTAGCAGGCTTTAATTTTAAAATTATTATCCTTAATTCTGATTGTTTTCGGTTATTAATATCCTTTAAAAACTTTCCAGACATGTTGCAAAATATGAAAAATATGCCATAGAACTATTCTCAATCAACATTTATACTTTTTAGTTTCTTCTAAGTAAATTTCAAGTCTAGAACAAATGGAATATATATATATATATATATATACTGAATTTTATATAAGAGCAGCAGATGCATAAGTTTTTGATGCTAGTGTGAACATTATTAAATTTAAAATGTATATGAAAGCAATTGTTGACAGCAATCTGTGATATTGCACTTGTGAGTGTCTGTATAAGTGCTCTTTTATATTATATACCTATTATATTTGAAAAATTTGGATTTTGTAATGCCCGTTTAATTCTGCAATTGTATTTTTTGAAGAACCGAATAAAGTTTTCTGTACCATATGTTAAGGTATCTTCTTTTCTCTTAGTGATTTATATTTTGCAGCTTTGTAAAAAAAGGTCATAGAATATCTACATCTTTTGAATTATTTTTATTTTTTTCATTTATTTCAAATTTTACAACACACTAGCTGCGTGGCCCGGCGTTGCACGGGCTACATCTGAACAAAAATTAACAATACTGGTACAAAAAAAGATGAAAAAAGAATTCATTTGTATTTTACTGGATATAAGTTGGGACTTCAAAAACCTTTATTAGGGCATAGCTGTGCCCTGCGGTTTCACAGCAATCTATTAAAAACTATTTTGAGTACATCAAGCTATGATAAGTACTGTTCTTTTTCGAAATCCGCTCCTAGTGATAAATATATACTAAACAATCACGCAGGGAAACGCAAAAAAGTAAAAGAACCTTTGGGAAAAATATTCATAGATATAACGTTATGGAGTGTGTTTAATATAAAAAGAACGTATTTCAAAGTATTTCTGTATAAACGATATTTTTAGTATTACTTTCATTTGATAGGAGAACGTACTGATTTTCGCCGGAGCTTGATCTTGATAAAGCAACAAAGTTGTCAGTGTGAAAAACAATGTTGTCGTAAATTTATTCCTACATGTTTGAATGTTTGACCCTGTGATTTATTAATCGTGACAGCAAATGAAACTTTATTGGGAAATTGGATTCTTTTGAAATTAAAAGGAAACGTTTGGAAGCATTGGAATGCGAAGTATAAGCACTAGGGTGGGGCGAAAAATAAAAAGTTTTTCAGATCAACTTCTAATAGTTGCCAATAACTATTAGAAGTTGTCTTTGGTGATAGTTAGCTTTTGTGCAAAATTTGAGAAAAATCGGTTAATATCTTCAGGGGACGCTGCGATCGCAAAGTTTTATCATAGCTTTTATCAGGATTTTATGGTTAAAATATGAAAAACAATGCCGTTAACTAATCTCATTGCATTTTTTTTTACTCCTAAGATATATTCAAGCATTCAAAGCATACGAAATAACTCACAAAAAATTAATTTATATGATATATTTATATTTCAAGCATTTAAAAAGAAACAAAAACGTGAAAAAAAGTGATTTTTTTTAAATATAAATATATCATATAAAATAATGTTTGTGAGTCATTTCATATGCTTTTAATGCATGAAAACATCTTTTGAGTAAAAAAAACGCAAAGAGACTAGCTAAAGGCATTCTTGTTGATATATTTTAACCATAAAATCCCGATAAAAGCTATGATAAAACTTTGCGATTGCAGCGCCCCCTGAAGATATTAACCGATTTTTCTCAAATTTTGCACAAAAGCTAACTATCACCGAAGACAACTTTTGGCAACTATTAGAAGTTGATACGAAAAACTTTTTATTTTTCGCCCCACCCTAATAAGCACTGTTTGGGCAACTGCTGGACCAGTTAAAACTATAGCGACTATTACATTATTACGAAGACATTTAACTTGGAGTATGGTTCTGTTACACAGATTTTAAATTATACGTTTAGTACCAATGATACAAAATAGTAAAAACGTTACAAGAATATGACGAATCATATTATTTACTTAAATTAGTAACTATCTTAAATCATTAAAAAAAAAAAAGAAGGTTTGACTCATTTGAAACCTACTTACCTACCTATTACATAAGAAAAAAAAAGTCAAAAGAATAAGAAAAAAATACCCTATATAAATATACTATGGTTTTAAATTATGTGCTTAGTTAAGTACCTGAGGTACACTATAATAATAAAGTTACAAAGAACAAACACAAATGAAGAACAAATACTAACAATGCAGAAATAAGGAAGACAAAAGTTAATAGAAAAATCCTACAAAACAAATTATATACCTGAATATCAAAGAAAAACACGAAAACCATTTCGTGATCTGAGCCATGTGGCAAGAGGCAAGACTCTCGAGGCTAGAGCAATTGTCAACCAGCGCTCTCTACACAGTTGCTAAAAAATAATTTTAACGAACGACATCTCTCGAGAAGAGTGGAAACTAATCCACATTAAAAGGCAAGAGCAACTGCTTGATTGTCAACCATTGAATGTAGAGGGCGCCTCCACAGTTGCAAAAGCTTAGCAATACTCTTTATGAGCGCCATCTCTTGAGAAGAGAGGAAACTAATTCTTTTCGTAGAGTATATTGTTTTTTACATTATTATTTTTAGTTATAACAATAACTCCTATAGCCTAAAGCCTTCCTGGATAAATGGACTATTTAACACAAAAAGAATTTTTCAAATCAAACCAGTAGTTCCTGAGATTAGCGCGTTCAAGCAAACAAACAAACAAACTCTACAGCTTTATATTATTAGTATAGATTTTAAGGCTCGACCGATGGCATTTTTTGGCCGCTGGGCCCATGCCGATTGTTCAAAGTTGGCCGATTTTTTTCCTTATCGGCCTACCATCGGCCGATGGCCCATGGTAAAAAAAATCAAATGATTAGAAAAATAATTGTTTGTAAGAGATTTGATGGGTCATATGTTCATTTCATTCTACTTCTTTTTCAGTCATTCAGATTTTGGGCCTAAATTTCTATTTTACTACCACTCGACAAAAATTATATGAGAGAGCGAGACGCAGTAAGTTGAGAACTCATTCGAACAATTTGTACTGGGTGTAGTCATGCAGATGCTTTCTTAGCTGCAATCCGATGTTCTAAATGTGCTTTTTACTTTTGCTTTTTCTTTTTTTGACTAATCAATTTTAATTTCAATGCAGACTAATATCATAAATTGGTGACAACTGAGTGATATAATCGCAAAGTGTTTTATAACTAACAAAGAAAGATACAACAAAGATGGAGAAAAAATAAGATGTTGATATCGGCTGGGCGGTATTCGAAAAAATTCCTATTAAAATTGTCGATATTTGTAACATGAATCTCTGTAAAGCAATACCGAATCGGTTCGCAATGTATTCTTTTATTCATGAATTAAGTTCCACCTACATGTACGAAAACGTTTGAGATAAAAATTTGAAATGGACACTATTTAGTAATATGCAACTGGCTGTATTGTTTAAAATAAACATAAAAAAAAAGACTTCAGCAATAATATGTGGATTCAGATGTACCAAACTTGGTAAAAGAAGTTCCCATTATGTCGTTTAATCATTAAAATTAACAGTGAACCAGTCAACAAGTTGCACTGTGTTAGTGGAAAAGTTCTTTAAGGCTGCTCTGAGCTAAGTGATATTTTTAATGTAAATTGTTTGTTTTTATTGTATCAGTTTTGGTATTTTTATTGTATTTCAGCATATAATTTAGTTTTTCTGTGCATTGAGACTTATTTTTGCTTTACTTGCATTCTTAAAGTGTTTTTCAATTTTTTGAGCTAAGCCTAAAACTGTGGTGATTTTCTTGTGTGTTAGGCCTGTGTTCAGGGCCGTCGCTAGCTGAAATATCTGGCGGGGGTGTTGAGAATTTGACGGCCCTGGGCTCATCATTATAGGCAGGCGGCGGCCCCTGGTAGTTTTGCCGCCCTGGACAAAAATTCAAATGCCGCCCTTGTCCCCGATTAAAGTTTTGAAAAGAAAAAACTGCTGATAAATACGAGCCAATAAATAAATTTTGTGAATATAAAACGTGACAAAGTAAACTCCTATATTCATAGTAGGATTTGACCGAATTTGACCTTACTCTGTTTTAAACATGGGACTCACTTTTGTAGTCCGTAAAACTTATGATACAGAACCTCATGTTTCTTTTTCTCTCTTTGCTGGCTTTTCTCTTTTTCTTTTGTGTATGTGTGTATGTTTTTTCATAAAATTTGAAGATGGATGGGCATGAAGAGAATGATGCAGTGACCACTTTAAATTGAGTATAAAATATGTGTAACTTCAGGGGGTTCGGGGGTTTTTTTACAAAGAGATCTAAAATTTTGCATTTTGAGGCCTTATGATGAGGAGTAATCAAGACTACAAAAATGTCAGGAGAAAAATATGCAAACAAAAACTTTTTAAAAACTTTACCTTCTTTTGCAAATTGAAACCAATCAAAATAGAAATTGCTCGTGCTTGTGATTCTGCAAGTCGTTGACATTAATCGACAGAGAAAAGAGCTTGAGAGGAGAAAAGAAAACACACCGTCTCTTGCTCACATCGGCTATCGGTATATAATTAATGTCTTGATCATCGCTCCAACCCACCGACTAACACAACACTGTACTAAATGTAACATGATCAATCGGGAAAAAATGCATTAAATAATTTGAAAGAAATGGTGTAAAGACTTAGAAATCAGGAGAGTAACATCCCAGGAATTCGGAAAATTAATGGTTCATTTCATACACTTGATAAGAAATAAAGTTGTAGCACTTTTCAGGGAGTTTTAAAGACATTAATTTTCAAAGACTATAGAAAAAAATGTATGTTAGGCACTTTCCAGCCGCTCTTGTCAGTATAGATACATCAATTGTTGTTCTCTTTCAATTATCAAGAGTTCAGAAGTGTTAATTGCGAAAAGTAGTTTTGATTCAAGATAATATTTCTTTCTGAGTAGGAGGATATTTTAAAAACTGATTTGGAAATATTAAAAAATATTTGATCGTTCATAAAAACTGAAATTTTAATGGTGGTTTGGCACTATAATTGAGAGAAAATACTGATCTCTATAGATGAGCCCTTTTAGAATTTTCAAAACCCAGCAAAAAATAATGTGCTGAAAAGCTTTTAATAATCTGCAGCAAATTTAACCATATTTGGAACAAGCTTCAAAAAACTTGCAGAATATTCAGAGAACCACTAAACAGAAAAAAAAAACATTTTGTGGTATTTTCTGCGGATTATATTGAAGATAAAATGCAGTATTTTTTTTCTTTCTTCTACAATTGTTCAGAACCTTTTTAAAAAATACTTCAAAAAAAATCTTTTTTTTCTCATTTTTGCGGATTATTTTGAGCTGGGAAACCCTAAGGAGTTCCCAGACCTATAAGCTGACGACCTCTGTGCTATGTCAAGCGCATTTATATGCCGTGATTTCCCTCAGTCAATATAATTTCCAAATATTTTATCCGCTGTTTCCCGATGTCCGATGAGAGAACACTGTAGTCTCCTAAAAACATTCTTATTCAGTCAAATTTTCACTGATGATTTGGATTCGCAGACATTATCGCTTCCATTTGGTGAGATGAGAATTGTTTCTCCTTCCAAAAAACTATGTTCGGGGGCTCCACCAGAGTATCTTTGGCTCCACTGTCTCCCTATCTTCAATTTCGAAATCTTTACATGCTTAAAAAAAACTGTGTAATATTTTTTTTCTTATGTCGCCGTTGATATTATAGTTTCTCAAGATTCGTTTATTTTAATAAGCAATGTTGCAATAGCCAAAATGATGTGTTGTGTTGCAGTGGATACCTTTAAATGCCACACTTAAATATCCCTACATTCATATTTTTCAAGATTCCAAGTTACAAAAAGAATGATATTTGTTAAAAAAGTTTTATACATTTTCTTTTCTTACACAAAAATTTATTTTAGGTGTTCTGAACCAAAATGCCGCCCTTAAGAAAATAATTACCGCCCCAGGACAGGGGTGCGGAATGTCCGCCGCTAGGGCTGCCCCTGCATAATAGGGAGGGTGAGGGAAATAGCTTCCTCCGAGCTTTGAAATCTAATATTTTTTACAACGATGGAAGGTGGGACGCAATTTTTGTTTTTTGTTTTTTTATCCTATAAAATTTGCATTTAGTATACCCCTCCTCCTAACAACACATGGAAAATTTCAAAATGACAAGCCTCAGTGGCTGCCAAACAGCATTTTGAGTTTTGGAGCACATGCTTAAACTCTTTAAATTAATATGCAAGAACTATTTCTACAAACACCCATTACAAAATGTTAAATGTCAAAAAAATTTAATAAACAATTTAAAAAATAATAGTAAGCATTTATTTGTTTAAAATCTTACCCCTTTTGGGAATCTGCTTTTGTGCCCGGGGATATTTTAAAGGGTTAAAGAGGCACCTTTTTTTTCTTTCCTTTTTTTGCGGTGTTTTTCCCTTTTTAGCAAATTAAAGCTATTAATTTTGTGGGAAACCCCAGAAAAAATTCAAATGATTTAAAATGTTCTGGGAAAATGCAAAAATCCAAAATTTTTAAATTCCATTTAAAAAAAAAAATTCCCCATAAATATGAGTATTTTTCTTTTTTTTTTCCTTTCCCTTTTTTTTTTTTTTTAAAAATTTCAAGTTCAAAATCCGTTTGTTCAACAAAAAAAGTAAAAAAAAAAAAACTATTGAAAAGAGAAAAAAAAAGTTTATCTGCTCCTTTGTTTTTTTTAAAAAAACATTTTACCCAAAATTTTTTTGGTAAAAAAAAATTTTAAATTTTAAAAAGGGCAGCGCCTGTGTTTTCAAAAGCAGCCCATTTTTCTTTCTAAAATCCCTTTTAAAAAAAATGGAAGTCCGTTTAAAATCTTCTCACATGCCAGCAGTATAGAGAGTCTAAACACCCGGTTTTCCCCTTGTACTGTCAAAAAAATTTTTTTATAAATTTCAGTTTACTGAAGGTTTTTTTCCCTTGGTTTGCAATGGTTACCGGAGAAGTAAATCCAAGGCGGGCACGCGCGTAAAAAAATTCCCTTTTGGGTTCCCCCAAAACAAAATTTAAAAAATGATAAAAATTTTTTTTTTAATTATCTTAGTTTAAACATTGCATATCTTTCGATAATGGTTATTTTTGTGTAATTTTCTTATAATTTAATTTCATTTTTAACTACATAAACATTAGGCGGCCTCTGCATATTATCTTTTTTCTCCTTTTAATTATTGCCATTCGATCATCTATTTTACTTTATTTAATCTATTAAAATTTGGCGCGCCATTCAGCATGTATTCTTTTTTTTCTTTTTACTATTGCATCGCAATCTGGTTGATTATATGCTATATATAATTCGATATATGTTTTATCTAAATTTAACTAATTTAAGTTACAGGAGGTTCGTCGTTACCTTTTAATGCTCTCGCCACAATATTTATGCTGTACTTTTTTTTTCCAAACTGGGGCAGGGCGGACCTCATTGTTTTCCGAGTTACTTAGACCCCATGGAAATCTCGAGAATATTTCGTTTTTCTTCGCAACGAATATTGCTGTGATGAGAATCTTAACTATTTTTCGCGGCCCCAGTTAATGTATTTTTGATAAGTAATAATTGGAGGCCGCAGGAAAATAACAGGATCATTTTTAGAAATTCAGGTTTACTGATATTTCTTATTAATGTTTGAATTATTCCGCTTCTCTTTTAAATTTCCTTTAAAGTCTCTGAAATATTTTTCTAAAATTTCATTTTGATGTTAAAATAAAATCGGCGGCCCCTTTCTTCCAGAAAAGTTGGGGGGGGGGGGGGGTTAGCACCCCCCCCACCATCCCCCCCTTGCCGACGGCCCTGCCGTGTTTTGTTTGGGGGTTTTAGCAATTTAAGTTTATTTTTATTTACTACTGATTAAATTATCTGCATTTTTTTTATCTTTAACCAAATGATTTTTTATTTTAATTACCCTTTTTAGCACAGTGCATCTCAGCAATGTAACAATAAATCACACTGGCCGGCCCTGCGTTTCATTTTCCCGGGGAGATCACGTCACAATCTTAGACGTCGCAGAGTGTGGAATTTATGTGGAAAATGTTTCCTTGCTGTGGAACATCGCTTGGGAAAGTCTTTGGGGTGTCGCAAACGCGGGCAACCCAGAGACGTCACAATGTCCAATTCAGTTACGTCGCGGGGAAACCAGTATGTACTGTGCAGTGCGACATTTTTTGTGCACGGGGTTCCTTAGATATATTCTAAAAAAAGGGGAAAAAAAACCCAAATTCAGTTCCCGTCCAAGGGGGTAACATGCATTAACTGTCACAAAGGCGCATTAATTCTGAATAAACTGTAGTTAAAAAGAGCTGATATTTTTTTTAATTTTAAAAATTTAAAAAATAAACAATAATTTTTTTATAACATACATAGAGCAGGAAAATTTAAATATAACTTTTTAAAAATCCCCAAGGGAAGAACGTTTAAAAAGAAAATAAAAATTTTAAAAAAAAGAAAAATTTTTACGATTGTAAAAAACAAAAGATTTAATTGAATACTATTAAATTCCCCAAACAAAGAAAAAGTTCGGGAAAGAAAATAAACATTTAAAATAAGAAAATTATACAATTTAATATTATACCCGAGTAGGAAAACCAGCATATTCATTGTCAACGAAAAAGGTCAAGAAGATTGCTGAGATTTTAACCCGAAAAAGATACAGCGTCCCCAAAGGAGTTATAAATATTATTACTACCCTTCCCTTTTGGCCCCTCCATTTCT
>JAXGGA010005320.1:0-79395 GCA_038373865.1 Uloborus plumipes | reverse complement strand
TATAAGTTATTTTACGCCAGGACAACCAAGTGTAATATTAATGTGTTTCAAATGCCTCTAACAAAGCTGGATTTAAGAATGTCTTGGAACCAAAATGTCGGGAAAGTCAGCCTGTCCTCTAAATGAGCTCTAGTTCCTGCCATATTCACCAAATTCCAGGTCATACTTACTCTTTTCTCCAGTAGGTGGCAGAGCTGTCCAGGTTCGAAAGTTATTTCCGCCGGAAATCTTCATGGTCCGTTGAGTTAGTGCAAAAATATTTCACTTCCGGATACCAGTCTGAAATTTTATGTGGGGCTTATATTCACATAGGAGCGATTCCATACCAAATCACCGAATGGGGGTCGCACGACCGACTCGGATTTTTTTTAAATTTGGTACACAGATTGATGGTATAGAGGTATGAAAAAGCCCAAAAGGAAAGTTACCTGCTCCACTTATTTTCTGAGATACATGCCCTCAAAGTTTGTCCGCCACGTCAAAATACTAAAAAAGTGATGTTATTTAATCATTTTTTATAAAAAATCGTACTCATGCAAAATAAAAGTGTTAGATATCTATGGAAACTAGTTACTCCAGGCATTCTGAAAAAAAAATACTAGAACGTTCATAATGAAAATTGCCAAGGTACAGGGCTCTTTGAAGTTGTCACCACAAAAACTTGATTTTGCAGATTTTGCTAAAATTCAGGCATTTATTACAAAAAAAGGCAAACAAAACCAAAGGTTTTCTCACTTTCTGGTAGTGTACAGGTCCTCCCTGTAAATTGCTACGCAATAAATTTTTTGGGTTTCTCACTCCTTCTTGGAAATATTTTAGCTTAAAAATAAGCCATAAGGCAAAAAATGCGTTTTTGGCCATCTTGGCAGCCATTTTTCTCATAAAGGGGGAGCAGTAGAAACTTTAATTTTTTTTTTAAACAAGCCACTGATATGTTAGCTATTCACAGGAAAAGAGTTTACTTTTGGTTATTTCTCCTATTAAGAGATATCCTGCTGACAGTATATGCATGTTTTTCGCGACGACCATATGCTTTTGTTCCCACTCTCATGGACTTAAAATTAATTAAACCAAAAAATAATTATATATTTATTATTAGCTGTATTATCTACTCAATATGTCATGAAATTTAATTTATTAAATCATTGAACAATAAATTAGATAATTGATGAAAACAAGAAAAAGTATTTCTCTGATGCCTGAGCATTATGCATTCATAATTATAAAGCACTAAATACTTTTTTGAGAAATTAATTAACATAAATGAGCTCTAAATAGTTATATTATAAGCAATACCCAATCTTGTGATTGGGATACTCCTGTTTTTAATTGAAGAATTTCTTGAATATCACATGAATATCAGGAAAATAAATGAGGTCTTTTCGTTTGATGTAGGATACTTTATGACAAATTTCATTTGATGGGCTACTAACTGAGCATGGTGATAAAGAGCTATTAATTTCAGCATCGAATTCCATTTTACCTTATTAACAGTTAAATATTTATAAAATAATTAAATAAATAATTTAATATAAAGCCATGCTTGAAGAATTAAAATTAGTGCAACTAATTTATTCCCATACTGATCTTTACAAAACTGACATGTGTTAAGCACTGATAAGAACTGACAAGAATAAGTTTACTCACTAAAATACTAGTTCACAGATACTATAAAGCGTACATTCTATTTTCTACAAAATAATACTGCAACAAAGAACAAGGGTATAAAGGGGTAGGTACTAAAGAATTTCTTGAAAAACCAATTAAAATAAAGGAGCTTCGAATATTTATCTCATAGGCAATACCCAATCTTGTGATTGGATGTTCCTGATTGATGGCTATAAACAGGAGGATACCCTTGTTCTTAGTTGCAGTATTATTTTGTGGAAAATAGAATGTATGCTTTATAGTATCTGTGAACTAATATTTTAGTGAGTAAACTTTTTCTTGTCAGTTCTTATCAGTGCTCAACGCATGTCAATTTTGTAAAGATCAGTATGGGAATAAATTAGTTGCACTAATTTTAATTCTTCAAGCATGGCTCTATAATAAATTATTTATTTAATTATTTTGTAAATATTTAACTGTTAATAAGGTAAAATGGAATTCGATGCTGAAATTAATAGCTCTTTATCACCATGCTCAGTTAGTAGCCCATCAAATGAAATTTGTCATAAAATATCCTACATCAAACGAAAAGACCTCATTTATTTTCCTGATATTCATGTGATATTCAAGAAATTCTTCAATTAAAAACAGGAATATCCCAATCACAAGATTGGGCATTGCTTATAATATAAATATTTAGAGCTCATTTATGTTAATTAATTTCTCAAGAAAGTATTTAGTGCTTTATAATTATGAATGCATAATGCTCAGGCATCAGAGAAATACTTTTTCTTTTTTTCATCAATTATCTAATTAATTGTTCAATGATTTAATAAATTAAATTTCATGACATATTGGGTAGATAATACAGCTAATAATAAATATATCATTATTTTTTGGTTTAATTAATTTTAAGTCCATGAGAGGGGGAACAAAAGCATATGGTCGTCGCGAAAAACATGCATATACTCTCAGCAAGATATCTCTTAATGGGAGAAATAACCAAAAGTAAACTCTTTTCCTGTGAATAGCTAACATATCAGTGGCTTGTTTAAAAAAAAAATTAAAGTTTCTACTGCTCCCCCTTTATGAGAAAAATGGCTGCCAAGATGGCCAAAAACGCATTTTTTGCCTTACGGCTTATCTTTAAGCTAAAATATTTCCAAGAAGGAGTGAGAAACCCAAAAAATTTATTGCGTAGCAATTTACAGGGAGGACCTGTACACTACCAGAAAGTGAGAAAACCTTTGGTTTTGTTTGCCTTTTTTTGTAATAAATGCCTGAATTTTAGCAAAATCTGCAAAATCAAGTTTTTGTGGTGACAACTTCAAAGAGCCCTGTACCTTGGCAATTTTCATTATGAACGTTCTAGTATTTTTTTTCAGAATGCCTGGAGTAACTAGTTTCCATAGATATCTAACACTTTTATTTTGCATGAGTACGATTTTTTATAAAAAATGATTAAATAACATCACTTTTTTAGTATTTTGACATGGCGGACAAACTTTGAGGGCATGTATCTCAGAAAATAAGTGGAGCAGGTAACTTTCCTTTTGGGCTTTTTCATACCTCTATACCATTAATCTGTGTACCAAATTAAAAAAAAATCCGAGTCGGTCGTGCGACCAACTTTTTTTTTTCTCGGTGATTTGGTATGGAATCGCTCATAGGAGAGCAAAAAACGCCGGGAGATACTTGATCGAAGGTCAAGGTCATTCTGTAATGACGTCATCAAAATGGCCGCTTTTACAGGTAAATACGTTTGTTTAACTCCCCCTAAAACTCCCTCACAGATTTAAATATTTCAAAACTCAACTACATCATCTGAAAGCGCTTTAAGAGATCTATTTAGAAAGATTTAATTTTTCTTTCTGAGGTCAAGGGCCCACCTGTGATGACGTCATCAAAATGGCCGCTTTTACAGGTAAATGCGTTCATGTAACTGTTTAAAACTCCATCATAGATTTAAATATTGCAAAACTGAAATATATCATCTGAAAGCGCTTTAAAAGAGCTATTTATAGTGCTTGGTTTTTATTTTCTAAGATAAATAGTTGAAAAGTTATAACAATTTTAACTTGAAAATTTATAAAAAAGACAATTTCTTTGTATTTTCCGACTTTGAGATAAAAATTTCGCTATGATGTATGCATTATAAAAAAATCTTTCCAATTTTATTACATTTAAGAATAAATTAGTAGAACTACGTACTATTTATCGGTATTTTATGTAGATATTGGATGCAACAGATGTTGCAATGCAGAAACAAGCAGAGCCCAAGCTCCTAATGAAGCTGAGATATAACTAATAATATCGTCATCAATAATTGTGTCAAAAATGCTTGCATTTTAATTATAAAAAAGAAATACGGAAAAAATACGCGTTTTAATACAAAAAAATTCACTCTTACAAGGAAAACTGAATTTTTTTAGGAACGTTTCAGGTATTGCACTGGCCCCCACAACTGCAAGGAAGTGTACAATTTAGACCCGATTTGATACATCTACATCGAGTACACATTTCTTTGCACTTGCATGATATTAGTTCTCGTAATTTATCCATTGTTATTTCAGGGGTGGTGTATTTTTCCGTATTTCTTTTATATAATTAAAATGCAAGTATTTTTGACACAATTATTGATGACGATAAAATTATTAGTTTCATCTCAGCTTCATTAGGAGCTTTGGCTCTGATTGTTTCTGCATTGCAACATCTGTTACATTCAATATCTACATAAAATACCGATAAATAGTACGTAGTTTTACTAATTTATTCTGAAATGTAATACAATTAGAAACATTTTTTGATATCATGCATGCATCACAGCGAAATTTTTACCTCAAAGTCGGAAAATACAAAGAAATTGCCTTTTTTTATACATTTTCAATTTAAAATTGCTATAACTTTCCAACTATTTGTCTTAGAAAATAAACCAAGCACTATAAAATAGCTCTTTTAAAGCGTTTTCGGATGATACATTTGAGTTTTGCAATATTTCAATCTATGATGGAGTTTTAAGCAGTTAAACGAACGTATTTACCTGTAAAGCGGCCATTTTGATGACGTCATTACAGGTGGGACCTTGACCTCAGAAAGAAAAAATAAATCTTTCTAAATAGCTCTTTTAGAACGCTTTCAGATGATATAGTTGAGTTTTGAAATATTTAAATCTGTGAGGGAGTTTTAGGGGGAGTTAAACAAACGTATTTACCTGTAAAAGCGGCCATTTTGATGACGTCATTACAGGTGGGACCTTGACCTCAGAAAGAAAAATTACATCTTTCTAAACAGCTCTTTCAAAGAGCTTTCAGATAGTATGTTTGAGTTTTTGCAATATTTCAATCTGTGATGGAGTTTTAAGCAGTTAAGGGGAGTCGGTACCCTGTATGCGCCTAATGTTAAAATGCTTAACTTTATGTACATTTTTCTCAAAAAGTTTTAAAGATAGAAACTTAGAATTTTTACAGCATTTACAGGACATATCCAAGAGCCTACTGAAGTTAGGTTTTAAAGAAATTTTGTTTATTTCATCATTTATTAAATTTTAAACAATAGTCACTTTTTAAATGGAAAAAAAGACCGCTTTTTACCATAAAAACATTTTTTATGGAAAAACTATGAGGCCTAATGCAAAAGTGTAACTTCAGTATATTCATTACAATATAAACAACATATGTAAAAAATATTAGACCAATACATGAAGTAGTTTCCTAGAAAAAGGAACATGAGTTTCAAAAATTGACGTTTTGAGAAAATCGCGTTTGAAAGTAAAAATGTACTTACATTAATACATTCCTGCCTCATATCCTTCAGTTTTTCTTTTTTTATCAGCATATCCAGTTTCTCTATTTCTTTACAGTCTTCTTTGTTTCCTTTTCTCTTTATTTTGCGACATAAATGAATATTTTGCTTTTGTCAGACGCTCATTATCGAGGCATTTCATTGCATCGACAGCGTTTTTCCCTGGCTCAATCTTCAGTTTTTGCAGAATTTTCAGTCTGTTAATGTTACCTTCATTAAAGGTACATATGGCATCATAAACCCCACATGAAAGGGTTTCTATGTGCACAAACGTTGACTTGGGCACACGAGACCATATAACGTTGTTTACGCTTTCATTGGGGTTTTGTGTCTTGCCGTGCAAGCATTTCTTCAAAAGCTGCGGTTCAGAGAGATCCTTAAAAATTGGCCTCATTTTTTCAACAACAGCAACTGGAAGACTGTTTTATGATGGTAAATTCCACCGGTGATTTCTGCTTTCCTAAACCCACACCACGTGTCTTCAGTTTTCGGGCAAAAGCCATGCTGCGGCTTGTCATCTGTAGACAGCTTATGTAGAAAAATTGCCCATATGGCTTGACGCATTTTTTCAACACTTTTAGAATTTCTCATTATTGCAAGTCCATAGTATTTTTGAATTAAATCAATTTTCTCTAAAGTTAGACGGTTCTTCCCCGACAAAGGCTTATTGTCAGACAGTTTTTGCCCTTTCGAGCTTGCAACTAAACGGCGTAGCCGAGAACCCATCCTCTTCATCACGTGCCCAATGCACTCTAATTTTTCCACTGGAAATTCCTTACCATAAATGTTATTCCTTTTTACAGTTTCATAGGCTTTCGAATCTCCGTCTCCTAAATAAGTCGTATACCGACAGTTATACGTAAGCATTGAACGCTTGAACATTCGAAGGGCTCCTTCCACCTCCATCATACCGCTTGCACCACTGAAGTTCTTTTTGCAATTTACATCATGTTTTTTTTTATTTTTACAAAGGCAGTATTTTGAAAGTACCTCGACGTCAAGCACTTTCCCTGTATCAATGCTTGTAATTGGTACAACACCATTGAGGGATACGTAGCCCCGTTTTTGCCAGGAGCCGTCTACCGCCACGGCAAGATTCCTCTTTTCCTCATTTTCTTTTACCGCTTCCTCCACTGCAGTCGACATGGATTCTTGGCACACTTCCTTTGTGGCTGACAAAATTCTTTGATTGTAAAGGGCAAACCGGGTTGGCGGGTTTGGCAGATTCATCAGACCGCAAAACATTCTGCCCGCTTCTGCTCCCTTTCCGATTGCTCTCATTGCATAAACAAATCGTGTGTTTACAGTGGCAGTTTTTGATCCTTCGTGCAATTCAGTTGAATCAAATTCTGCCGAGTAGTTGCACTGGGGACATTGCAGCAATAAACTCATATAGAGACCAGCAGTTTCTTGTTTCTGGATGAGATTCAGTCCACTTTCACAGAACTTGCATCTAACGTATTATTCAAACACGTATTTTAAAATATTCAAATCAACTATCATGTTACCAAATTTTTCTTCAACCTTAAATGAATTGAAGCTTTCATCCAGATCAGGCACCTTTTTTTCTCTTGCGCATTTCTCATCCTGAGAAGCAGGTACACCTTGTGCTGCATCATCGGATACATCTTGTGATAAATCATCAGATACAACCAGTGATCTCTATATAAACTCTGGATAGCGGACTACACCCCGGCCGGGGAAGCCTTTCGACGCCTTTCACGGGGACGATTTGGGTGTAGTTTCAGCCCCCAGCTTGGCTTCTTTATCGCAGATTGGCACAAATTTGGCGTAAATGCTATTTCGCGGGAGCTAGAATTTATTGCTGTTGTTGCGCATTGCGTTATTATATCAGATTTCGAGGATTTCTATTCTATTTAAGATTTAGTTTTTCAACAGCACATAATGCCAACCTGCAGTGGGTATAATTGCTCTTATAAGTATGAAAAATTTAAAAATTTTGAGATAGGGCCATGCTCCACATCAGCGTAAAACGCGACCGAAACTGAAGGCAGAAACCGAAAATCCGGGTACTTTCCATAGGAACACCATTGAATAAATTTTACGCTTCTGCCTAATTTTTCTGCTTTACGTCGATGTGGAGCATGGCCCATACTTTTTACATGCTACCCGACTAATTTTTGGTACTTTAATTATGTGTTAACATTTTTGTTGCTCTTTTATACCGTGTAAAATTCACATTAAAAAAATTTAAAAAATCTATATTCATGTAAATAGATATATATTGTTCATATTTAAAACATTTCTCATACCCGCAAAGTATTTCGTTCTTCTCCAAATTTGTTCTAATTTATTCATTCACCGAGAATCCGGATTTTTTTCTTAAATATCCAATTATTTTTGGAGAAAAGTAACACGTTTTCTCCTCTTTTTTACTTTTGCATATCAGCGTCAAATCCAGTCGATTGCAGAAATCGTCTCATTTAGAAATTTTCACTGCTAATCACCCCTCAGTAAAAAAAAAAAAAAAGAAATCTGAAATGAAATTTTCAATTGTTTTGCATCTTCTAAATATTTGAACTATTTTGAAAATGGGAATTTATTTTAACATATGCTATCAGTTAGCTCAAATATTATTTTTATTTTTATTTCAAGTTATTTTTTAAACTTAATTTTAGATATTAAATTATTTAGTGGAAACACACTTAAATGTCAAGAGATTTATCTCCAAATCGTTCAAATATTTCTATGGCCTTTTTTTTTTTTTTTTTTGTCATTAAAAACTTTATTAGTTCTTCTTTTCCTTCTTTTTTTTAGGAAGAGGGAGGGAGGGGGATGCTTATTACATATGCCTGCAGTTGAAACACACTGAAGGTGAAGTAAATTAATGGTTAAACAGTGGCGGCTGCTTATATGAAAATGAATCACATTTGCTCCAAACATTTTTAATTCAATAAAGAGGCTAATTCAATAAAGCTGGATTTTATCTTTTTTTTTTTTTGATAATTTGACTCATTAAAAGCATTTTATTTTCCCCTACTGCTAGAAATCAACGCGTTTGTAGGAAGAGCAAACAAGAATAAAGGAACGCCACTCCCGGAAATATTTATTTAATTTTTTTTATCCCCCCCCCTCCCCAATGTTATATTATAATGAAAACAATGCAAATTTAAAGTAAATTGGTTTCAAGTCGCGGACAAAGTAGTCCTTCAAAATCTTATATTTACTCCTTCAAAACTCCTAAAAAACTCCTTCATTTATATATAAAATTGAGTACGAGTCCTGACATATGCAGGTTTAAAACCGAGGTTTTAATTTACTTTTGGGACATTCCATATCTAGTGATCGACAACCCGAGAAAATTTTTCCCTCAAACTTTTGTATTTCTTTGAAATTTGGCTCATCAATCGCACCCTTTTAGGTGATCATAAGTCCCAATTTTTAGAATTTTATCCCTTTTATTTTTTTTGTCTGTGAGACTGATTTTTGGAAAAACACTTTTTTTTCATGAATGCTTGAACATAAAATGAACCATAACTCAGCACCAAATATATAGATAGAACGATTTGGTAAAGAACTTTTTAAAGTACGTTAGTTGCCGTTTAATATAATATGCAACATGATTTAAAAAAATATATTTTTTAAAAATGAAGTTTAAATTTAAAATTTAAATTTCTCTGAAAACAAAAATTTCTTTCAAAAAATTCTCAAAAAATTGTGTGTTTCACCATTGTTTGCGCAAAATTTTTGGTTAGGATCTCAATGGGATCTTATTTTTATACATTTTTTAAAAAAATTTGACAGGAAAAAAAATGATATTTTTCACATTCTATTTATTTAAATATGAAGTTCATTTGCTGGTGATAGTCTAAAAAGTAGAAGTAAACATTATTATACTTAAAGTGAGTTAAAGTGAGCTGGCATGAACTTGTAGGTAGTTCAGTCCCCCCCCCCCCCCCACCTTCGGCACAACTACTTAAAACTGTTCAAAATATAAAAAAAAAAACCTCTTTGAAACAAAATGAATAGTAAATATATTTAAAGTTGGGAAATGTGTTTCGTTATAACGAGACGAAGTACCCCTACCCCCCTCCTAAATGTGCCGTTATTATTTTGTAAGTTCAAGATCATTACTTTTAAACAATTATTAATTTTACTCGAAAAGTAATCTATGAACATTTTGAAAAGCACTAATTACACGTAATGCAAAACAATATAACTTTATTCACTAAAAAAATTCAATTTTCTTGGTTCTTAATTTTTTTTTCTGCTATTTATTCGTTTGTGTACGAAAAAATGTAAAAAATTAATTTTTTGCGTTTTGTTATTGCTAGTCAAACGAATATTGTTTTCTTTTGTCTAGTTATGGTGACCCCAAGGCGGACGAAACTGAATTTCGCTCTTCGCTTTGTTGAAAAACGAAACTTGGCGACAAAAATAATCTTAAAAGTTGAGCAAAGATTTTAAAATTATTTAAGACAATCCGATATACGGAGAAAAAAATTGACTCTTGTAGCTTTGAAAATGAAGAATGTTTAATCACTTTTTGCGTTTAAACCTTTTTAATATTAAAAATTGGCGTTTTCCCCCGCATTTAAAATAGGGCAAAACGCCGTAGAAACCAATGTTAAAGGATCTCCGCTGGGGAGTAGTCTCTAGGGTTGCAGGCCTTCATCCTTTCTACCGAGCGGTGACTGGGAGTCGTTAATCCAGTTATATTGAGATCAGTGGATACAACTTGTGCTGCATCATCCAAAGCTTTAGGTTTCTTTGGAAAATATGCACCCTTACGTTTTTTAAACACTTTTCGTGATCTAGGCATCACTTACTATATGCAATTTAATTCAGAAAATACAAAAAAAACTGAGAAACAGAGCAAATGTATATGCGAAAATCGAAATAATAAAAGCGTGCCGCAACGGAAAATAAAACGTGCTTTGCGCTAGCGAAACAGTAAACAAACACTCCAAACACAGTTACAGTTAGTAAAAGACTTTCAGTTAAACGATAAATTAAAATAAAAACAAGGCTTTACTGTAGCAAAACATGCAAAAGTACTCCAGAAATGTTTGTTTACATTCTGATCGGTCAAAAAGGGGGCGTGGCCAATCAGCTGATTGCACACATGACTTTTTTATTATTTAAATTGAGTTACTTTTAATTTACGTAGAAACATAAATTTGGTGTCATTTGAAAGCCCTTGATTTGAATATTTTGAATATATTAAAAATGAAAAATCGATTTTTTTGAAGGTTTTTGGGTACTGACTCCCAGAACGTATTTACCTGTAATAGCGGCCTTTTTTATGACGTCATCACAGAATGACTTTGACCTCCGATCAAGTGTCTCCCGGCGTTTTTTTGCTCTCCTATATAAATACACTGAAGTGACAAAAGTCATGGGATACCTCTTAATATCGTGTCGGCCCTCCTTTTGCCCGGCGAAGTGCAACAACTCGACGTGGCATGGACTCAACAAGTCGTTGAAAGTCTTCTGCAGGAATATTGAGCCATGCTGTCTCGATAGACGTCCATAATTGTGAAAGCGTTGATGGGGCAGGATTTTGGGCACGAACAGACCTCTCGATGGTGTCCCATAAATGCTCAATGGGATTCATGTCGGGCGATCTAGGTGGCCAAATCATTCGTTGGAATTGTCCAGAATTTTCTTCAAACCAATTGCGAACAGTTGTGGCCCGGTGACATGGCGCATTGTCATCCATAAAAATCCCATCGTTGTTTGGGTACATGAAGTCCATGAATGGCTGCAAGTGATCTCCAAGTAGCTGCACATAAGCATTTCCAGTCAATGTTCGGTCCAGTCGCACTAGAGGACCAAGTCCATGCCATGAAAAAACAGCCCACACCATTACGGAGCCACCACCAGCTTGAACAGTGCCTTGCTGACAGTTTGGGTCCATGGCTTCGTGGGGTCTGCGCCACACTCGAACCCTACCATCGGCTCTTACCAGCTGAAATCGTGACTCATCGGACCAGGCCACGGTTTTCCATTCATCTAGGGACCAACCGATATGCTCACGTGCCCACGAGAGTCGCTGCAAGCGATGTCGTTCTGTCAGTAAAGGCACTCGAGTCGGTCTTCTGCTGGAATAGCCCAAGAAATCCAAATTTCTCCGCACAGTTCTAGCAGACACGTCCATTGTACGTCCCACATTGATTTCTACGGTGATTTGACGCAGTGTTGCTTGTCTGTTAGAATTTACGACTCTTTGCAAACGTCGCCGGTCTCGATCTTTAAGTGCAGGCGGTCGACCACTGCGCTGTCCATGGTGGGATGTTATGCCTGAAATTTCATACTCTCGGCACACTCTTGACACAGTGGATCTGGGAATGTTGAATTCTCTAACGATTTCCGAAATGGCATGACCCATGCGTCTAGCTCCAACTAACATTCCGCGTTCAAAGTCTGTTAATTCACGTCGTGCGGTCATCATCACGTTAAAACCTCTTCACATGAATAACTTGAACAGAAATGAAAGCTCTGTAAAAGCACTGCGCATTTATACCTGTTCTATGCGATGCTACTGCCATCTGAAAATTTGCATATTGCTATCCCATGACTTTTGTCACTTCAGTGTATAAGCCCCACATAAAATTTCAGACTGTTCTCCGGAAGTGAAATATTTTGGCTGTTTTTGTCGCTAACTCCACAGACTATCATAACAAAGCAAAAAGAAGATACATTGGTAAAATCTAGATCATTAACGATTAGGATCTGTATTTATTAAGTGAAATTGAATTTTAATCTGATGCGCGTCGAATTTGCCGTCCAAATACAAAAAGAAAAAAACAAAAAAAAAAAAGAAAAAGAAGGATAGATAGCGCTACAGTTTATGAATATGTAATGCATTAAAAACAATCAAATATTATCAAAACAAGCATATTAGCTGACGGTTTGTTGTTATTCTACTCAGTGGTTAAAAACACGGAGAGTTTAGTAAATAATACTTTTTAAAATGGTTAAAGCGTTGAAAATGAAGCATCAGTATAAAATACAAACAAAACAAGCCAAAAATGAAAAAAGAACAAGCCAAAATAACAGTCAAATCCACAAGAAAAAAGATTACAGAGTGAATCATCGGTAAGAAAAGCAGACGACGTTTCGAGTATGTTTAGCTGTCATCAGCACGTGGTGTTTGTTTGTCTACCAGAATGACGTCAGCTGCTACTCTTTAACTATGCAGCATTTATTTTCTTCTTTTCTCAAATTTCAATAAAAAATGTATTGGCTGTTTTAGAATTAATCTAAACATAAAGTAAGATAAATCGCAATGTGTTTATTGAGTGTTATACTAAGAAAAAAAAAAAAAAAAATCTGGTACGGACCCCACACTACTTCCTTTTACGTGTAAATTTCTTAGTAGTTGCCTTAAGGCTACAGTGGACAAATAAAATTGATTTTTTTCAATAATTGATTTATACTTCTAAAACTTTGTGTGCTTGTATTATTGTATATTTACTACATCAAAAAGCATAAAAAACACAAATTAGTGCAAAAACAATGAATACTTTTTTTTCAAATTTCAAATTTAAGTATTTTTTTAACAAAATTTCAAAATGTTCCAGGCGTCGCAATTTTTTTTCAAACTTTGAATTTCCACTTAATTTTCAATCATTAGGCATGATGGCACAAAACAATGCATTAAAAACAATGTTTTATGAAATAGTTTATAAAAGATGGCTGAAAATAAAAATTTTCAGTTGAAAAAATCATATGAATTTTCATTTTCAGCCATATTTTATAAACTACCACATAAAACATTGTTTTTAATGCATTGTTTTGTGCCATCATGCCTAATGATTGGAAATTAAGTGGAAATTCAAAGTTCGAAAAAAAATTGCGACGCCTGGAACATTTTGAAATTTTGTTAAAAAAATACTTAAATTTGAAATTTGAAAAAAAAGTATACATTGTTTTTGCACTAATTTGTGTTTTTTACGCTTTTAGATGTAGTAAATATACAATAATACAAGCACAAAAAGTTTTAGACTTATAAATCAATAATTGAAAAAATCCAATTTTATTTGTCCACTGTAGCCTTAAGTGTTAAAAAAGTGCTTGAAGTGAGCAAGGTAGCAATTCAAATATTTACTCCCCTAATCTGCCACGAAGCAATGCAAAAAATATTTTACAATGGTTAATTTTCTAAATATTGCTGATTTTTATATCATTCAGTGAATTTTTCGCAAAATATCGCCAATAGCGCCAAGTTGAACCCAAATTCGAAAAATAATTTTTTTGCAAAATTTGTCACCAACTATGTCGCCAAGTTGGCGTCAAACACTTGGAGATCAAAAGCTTGGCGACATATCGCCAAGTGGTAGCACCAATTCATATCACTTGAGTCTGCATTGAAATTAACACTGATTTACTCCAAAAAAGGGGTAAAACACACCCTTGGGAACATTCGAATGCAACCACAAGGATTGGCACAACTAGACCATCCTCAGAGCCTACATACCAAGCTAGAAGCTTCTACGGCATATAGTTTTTGAGTTATGCGACACACATCCGCACATACAGACGTCACGAGAAAACTCGTCGTAATTAACTCGGGGGTGAACAAAATCTAAATTTAGACTCAAATTTGAGTGATTGTTTTTTCGCGATCACAATACTTCCTTTACTACGTAAAAGGAAGTAAAAAAAACTGGAATATTGTGGCCATCACGAAACTTTCTTCTGTGTTTTTCTTGTGAATTGTGGTCCTTATATATAAACAAGTCGACGCATCAAGATTAAGAGCCGAATTCAAGTGAAACACTATTGCAATCGCTTTGAGGCGATCGCAAATTGCAATCGCTACTGGAAGTCGAATTACATTAGAATCGCATCTCGTAGCGATTGCAACTTATTCAAATTTGGGAATTTGCGATTGCATTGGTGAGTTGCGATCGGCCGTGTTTCACTTGAACTCCTGCCTAAGTTTCACCACTTTGGATCCAGCGCGTGTTATGTCTTTTCAACCGGTTGATTCGTTTTTTCAACCGTGAACAATTGTTAGCCTCACGTGAAATTGACAAAGCTTAGCAATGTCCAAAACATTTCTCTGGTAACCCTAGAGTCTTATTACGTAGTCATATAGGACTCTAGGTAACCCTAGCTCCACAACAGTAAAGAATTTAAAGTAAAATTTAATGAATGGATCCAAAGTGGTCGAACTCAAGCTTGATGCGTCGGCTATATAGCGGCTCTATTATGAATTATTAAATCTAATCATACTTCGATGGATCTAATAACGTATACCGTTAATGCAACCGCTACTGAAAAATTCTATAATTCTCGAAAGCGGGAAGATGTTTATGATTTTAAATAGACGATCCCGGTAACGACCCAATTCATTAGTGTTAAATTTTTAGGGTCAATGTATGCGCAAAGAATGTGTTTCCTTTGCATACATAATCAAATTCTTGGGAAATATCTATTTAAATAGGGTTAAGGTAAAGCAAGCCTTGCTTAAATTAATTACAAAATGATTATTTATCAACAAATAGGGGATGGCCGCAGATAAAAATTTGAAAATCATAGAAAATTTTCAGAGGTTTTTGTGCAACAATAAAATCGCGCGAAAGCAACATTTTAATGGGATTTTTCTTTCATATTGTTGCTTTAATTAAACAGAAAAATCTCAAAAATTGGAACCTCCCTGGAGTAATTGGCACTAAAATTAAATCGGAGATTGTTTCCATGTAGGTACACTGTTATTTCAAATTTCATTTAAATCGCAGCACTATTTCTTGAAATATACAGTTGCAATGGTAAAAAAAGAATGTTCGATTGAACCATCCCCTTTAAAGTCACTAGCACCAAAATCTAACACCTTTTGTACTTCCTAAGGTCTACCTTCGGATCAGTTTTTGAATGATTCCGTTCATTACTTCTCGAAATATAGCAGTCACAAGTAATGAGAAAAACGTTCGATTGCTCAACACATCCTTTGAGATATTGACACCCTAATTGAATCAGCACCTGCACCCAATAGGGCTTACCTGCAGGAGCGCCCCAATGGGAGGTCACGGGCTCACGGGAGGTCATCATGACCTCCCAATACCAATAATTTCCGTACTCGGCACATTTTGCTGACAATTCGGCAATTTGAAGGCAATATTGCAACATTGCGAATTTTTTTTCCTCTTTAGTTTTTTAAATTGTTTTTTTCTCGCTAATTGTTATGCATGGACGACATGTGTGCATGCTTGTATTTTATCATTCGGTAAAATTGGAACTTCATTAGGCACATTCATAATTTTCCCCTTCCCAAAAATTTTAGTTCGGGGAACCCTTGTTAATCTGTGGACCAATTTTGTTTTATTCTGCTAGTTATTTCTTGAGATATAGCAATCATCCAAAGTACAGAAAACGTTCGATTGCTCCAATCTCGTTGGAAGAATTCGCTAACCAAAGTCAGGTGCACCAGTTAACATGTGGGCACATATATGCAAAAAAAGTTCTATTTCATGCAGTAGTACAAAAACTGGTCACATACAGAAAGACATTTCCCAAAAATAGTCGAAATAGACTCAACCCACCTCAAAGCGTGCAAATTCGCCGAAATTCGAAAATTTTTACGAATCCAATACTTTCACCTTTGTATTAGATATAGATGGAAGTAAATAAATAAATAAATAAAACTAAAAAATCACCTGGTATTTCATTTGATACTGTTTAAACTCATGGAAATAGTCCTTCGAATTAAAAAAAGAAAAAAAAAATTATACTTCGTTAAGTCTGCAAAAATCGCAACTTTTCTGTTCCTTAGTGACTAGAAAATATAATCTTTTCTCTACCTCCCTATTTAATATTTTTTGACTAATGAATTATCTTAAGGATAAATCTGTTTTTATTTTTAAATTAAACATTTTAGTCAGACCACATTTTTGGAGCGAACTCAAGCAACATTCAATCGAACAAATCACTATGTTCGATCCAATTTCTAACAAAAAGTTTTCAAACAAATCAATTCGCCTTTCCCCCATTACATTTAAAATAACCATAACAATTAGGACAGCTTTGAGTTCTCATATTTCCACAAACAAAAAAAACAAAACGGGACGAGCAAACGATTTGTAGGATGTGCTGCCATCTATTAACGGCGCGAAGCGTTAATAGAACATTCTACATCAAATAGAAAATTCTAGTCGGCGAAACTTCTTCGCAGTTCTCGATTGTTCGACCTGACACCTGGCGGCTGATATAAAAGCAAGCCTATGCCGCTCTGGCGGTTTGATCAAAAACCTCTCACAGTGTGTTTTAGAGTGAGGGTCTTCTTGTTCTGTTTCTTACTTTCGAAATCTAATCTTTTTAGCGAAATCATTCCGTGCTTAGTGTGTTGTGTTGGAGTGAGTAGTTATAATGGCCTTGTCTAGCTTGTTCGACGACTTCCCTCTGCTAAGTTGGGACAATGGTCACCGACGCCGCGTTCGTGGAAGACCTCTGCTTTTTAATATCTTGGACAGTTTGGAAGATACGCTTGACCAAAAGGTAGGCCATGTGTTCCGACGCTTGCCGAATGCTCTGCTGGAAATAGAAGACGACTACGAGAGGAGTGGGAATGGGAGAAAACGCAAGCTGCGTTCCGAAACGTCCCTCTCCCCATACGAGCCGAAGTCGAAAGTGTTGGTGTCTTCTAAGGACAATAAATTCAAGATTAGTTTGGACACTGCCAACTACCAACCGGAGGAAATTACTGTGAAAATTGTGAACGACAAGATCGCCATCTCTGCCAAGCACGAAGCCAAGGGCAAAGATGTCTACGAGTTCAGTGAAATGTACCGCTCGTTCGATTTACCGGACAACGTAGATCCGGCTACCGTGACATCTCATCTTAGTGCTAATGGACAGTTGACCATCGAGGCTCCTTTGAAACCTCTTGAGGATTCTTCCACCACGAGGAATATCCCCATTACTATTGAAACCAAGGAAAAGCAGTCTGACGCCGCCAGCAAAACACCAACAAAGGAGCAAAGCCAGGAGAAGGAGTGAGTTAAGGACTAATGCTTTATTCTGATACGTACCGTTGTGTTCCTTTCATTTTATGATGCTTTTTCACTGTATTTAAACTCATTCCAATGTGAAACATTCTTTGTATTTAAACTCATTGATGTGAAACATTCCTTTGCTTTCCTTCGATATCTACTCTTTGTAATGTATAAGTTTAATAAATGTAATTAAAATTTTTATTTAGTTTATTCATTTGAGTCTATTCTAAGAATGTTGTCTTGCCAGAAAATTTAACTTAAATCGAAAGCAGATTCATAATTCTTATGAATATCGGAGCGTTATAACTGCTATGATTTCCATTGAATTGTTAAGTGTTAGAGGAAAAAAAAAACTTGTGAAAAAATAATTGGAATAGAAGTTATTTGCTTAAGTTTATCAAAGCAATTTTATAATTGGGCATGAGGTACAAGTAAAGGGTCTTTTATTGCTCTGTTCAGGGATGGGTGAAAAAGTATTTTTCAAAGAAAATTTATATGGTGATCGATACTACTGCTTTTATGAATCTGTCTCTTACAAAATGTATTTGTTGCTGTTGTTGTTTTTCTACAAAATCAAGTTTCATGCAAAGGAAATGAAGCGCAACTTTTGTGTCAATATCAATAGTAAAGTTTTTAGCAACTGAGCGAGTCTACAGGAATTGGGAACTGGTGGCTAATTTTTAATATCTTTTTTTGTTCAAATTAGTGACGCTTATGAGTGAGAATATTTAGTTAGTAAGAGTTTGCAATAAAGTTTAGCTTGTAAGTGTTACTAGCTTTTGAATTAGGTTATTATAAATGCACTGGTGATAATTCATGTCTGCTATCTTGTTGGACTTAGTATTTCAAAGTATTGTTTTTATCTTCTTAAAAGTTTAACCAATTCAGATGCTTGCCACAATAAAAAATTGCCCTGAATTTTATACACTCAGGCACATTGAAAATAGCGACCCAAGAAGAAAGCATCGGATTGAAATGAAATTTAATACACATAATGATACAGATGAGAGGTTCACTTGATCTCAAAATCAAGACAATTGAACGAATACAGGGTGTGCAAGGACACACATACAGAGCAACTTCAATAGCGCGTTGGACCACCTCTAGCTAAAATTCATGCCGCCATACGGCCCGGCATTGAGTTGATTAGACGCCTGATGTTGTCCTGAGGCAGATGGGCCCACAAATTTGTAACAGCCAACTCCAAATCACGCACAGAGTGACACGACGGCATCTGACGTTTTACCTGATCCCACACATGCTCTAAAGGGGATAAGTCGGGGGAGCGGGCCGGCCATGGAAGAGTCTGAAAATGACGTAGGAAGTCTTGAGCAACTCTTGCTGTATGCGGACGAGCATTATCTTGCTGGAAAATTGCCCCTGGGAGACCATTTAGGAAAGGTCCTACATGGGGTCGAAGAATATTATCAACGTACCGTTGGCCGGTTAAGTTTCCACGCATCACAATTAGATTGGACCGGCTATCATAGGATATGGCCCCCCAGACCATTACACCAGCTGTGCGGGCAATGTGACGTAGAACAGTGTGGGAGGAATTGTACCGCTCAGCTGGGCGCCTCCACACCGGTATACGGTTATCATCAGTCCCTAAAACAAACCTAGACTCATTACTAAACACAACTTTTTGCCAATCTGTGATATTCCTCAATTGATATAGCCTTATACCGGTGTGGAGGCGCCCAGCTGAGCGGTACAATTCCTCCCACGCTGTTCTACGTCACATTGCCCGCACAGCTGGTGTAATGGTCTGGGGGGCCATATCCTATGATAGCCGGTCCAATCTAATTGTTATGCGTGGAAACTTAACCGGCCAACGGTACGTTGATAACATTCTTCGACCCCATGTAGGACCTTTCCTAAATGGTCTCCCAGGGGCAATTTTCCAGCAAGATAATGCTCGTCCGCATACAGCAAGAGTTGCTCAAGACTTCCTACGTCATTTTCAGACTCTTCCATGGCCGGCCCGCTCCCCCGACTTATCCCCTATAGAGTATGTGTGGGATCAGCTAAAACGTCAGATGCCATCGTGTCACTCTGTGAGTGATTTGGAGTTGGCTGTTACAAATTTGTGGGCCCGTCTGCCTCAGGACAACATCAGGCGTCTAATCAACTCAATGCCGGGCCGTATGGCGGCATGAATTGCAGCTAGAGGTGGTCCAACGCGCTATTGAAGTTGCTCTGTATGTGTGTCCTTGCACACCCTGTATTCGTTCAATTGTCTTGATTTTGAGATCAAGTGAACCTCTCATCTGTATCATTATGTGTATTAAATTTCATTTCAATCCGATGCTTTCTTCTTGGGTCGCTATTTTCAATGTGCCTGAGTGTATTATCTTGAAATGCTTATGTATAACAGGCACTTACGTAAAGATGTCGGATGTTAATCAATTTTGTGCTTGAATTGAACATATAAGTACTTAGGTTTATTTTGCACTGTCAGTAAAAGCTAGTTTCGTTCCAAGTACTTGGTAAATACTAGCTATTGGGCCAATACTAAGTAGTTGGGGTACTAATACTAAGTAGTACAACTGACGGAGGGGGGGGGGTGGATTTTAACAGGGAATTGTCTTTTTTAATTTAAAATTGATGTTTAAAATTTTTCATCTCTTAAATTGAGGAAACCAGCCATGATAAAAAGGTATAGTTTTAAATGAGGAGTCTGAAGAGAGGTGATCTGTAATTAGATCACTGGTTGGTAAACAGGTTAATGCAAACACTTGAAACGAATTACTGCCAAGACTATAGTTATACTTGTAAGCCCTGTGCTAATTTTCTGTTGTTTATTTCCTATTGGATAAGACGATTTACAGGTGAGACGAATTTATTTCAATGGTCCCAGGAATTCCTTTGAATGAGGTTCAACTGTAAAATTTTGAATCCTGATTGAATTTCCATCACATTACTTGAATTCCATTACAACAAACAAATTTGCAGTCTCTTGAAGTTTGTTGCAACAGGATTAAACCTTAGCAATAATAGTTTTATTGATTGATTGTTTTATACATGATTTATATTGTTAATTTTCAAATGAAAATATGGAACTTTATTCAGTAATATCTTTTATAAGCATAGAGGGACACAAAAATATTTTGTGAGAGGGGCCAGGAAAAGTACCCAGCCCTCTCCCAAATAATTTTGCCCCCACCCAATTTAATTTTGAAAAAAAAAAAACGGGAAAATTCTCTCGAAACTTCTTAAATGTTTTTAAAAAGCTTTTAAAGCCAAACAATCTGCTTCAAAAAAAAGTTTTTCTAGGGTTGGGTAAGTTTTTAGGACAGTTCCTTTTTGAAATGAAATAATTTGAAATTAGTGACTTAGTTGATCGTGGACATCATTAATAAACACAAGTTTGGCATTATTTCCCAAAACAATGCTTTAAATATTTTTAACAGTTCTATTCTTTAAAAGATGACATGGGTGACCCACTTTCCCCTTAAGGGGGAAGTGGATTTATTTTAATGAGCATATCTAAAATGGGGCTCTTACTTGATAAAGTATGCAAAATTTTAGTGTTAACTATTTTTATAAGTGCATCCTTTAACGAGATATCTACCTACATTTAAATTTGTGCAACTAAAAATTATGTAGCAAAATACAAAACGACTGCATCTGTGAAACTCAATTAAACCCTTTACAGTCATATATTTTGATTTTGAATATAAACTAGTGTATTAACATAAAAGTCGATTTAGATCAATTTTGGTAAAATAAAAAAAAATATACTGTCGACCCTGCTTAAACGAATATTGTCGGTTCCGAGAAATATTATTCGATTAAGCGGGGTATTCGTTTAAGTGGGGATCTTTAACATTGCGTCTATGGTATGGGTAATATTCGGTTCCAGGATATTTTATTCATACAAGCAGGGTATTCGTTTATCCGTTACCCAATTAAGCGGACCCGACAGTAAACTGAAAAAAAAAAAATTAGGAAACTCTTAATAACAGCATCTGTTTGAAGTTTGCTGAATTAGAATCATTATCACTTCATCCTCATTTATACCTCTAACATAATTTGAGTCAAACCAATAAAAATCTGCTATTTCCATTCTTTCTACTATATTTCTGTTTGTATGATTTTCTAAAATTAGAGCTTCATAATACTTTGATTTTCTTTGATGCAAGTTTCACAAAGAGTTAACAGCTTTTGTAGCTGAACTGGCAATTCCTTCTAGGTCTCCATTGTTATCTATTATTTCATCGTAGAAATTGCTTCATCGAAGCTGCTTTTCATTTTAAAATCATTATTATGAGGGGACCCACATACCCCTTACAGTGAAAATTACGGGGTAAGTGGGACCCCTCACCTTAAGCACTTATTAAAAATATTTAGTGTAAAAATTTCGTATTACATAATTTTGTTATAACTGTAAATGAAAGCCCAATGAACATTTAAATAGAAAGTAAAAAATAACTTTGAAGTCCTTCTTTGAAAATTGTTACTTGAACCCTCAAAAATATCATAAACCCTTAAAAATATGCATAAGTTTTGTGATGTAGAAAAAAGTTCTATGAAGCCCAAATATATTCAACTCCAATCACTGTGATGAATTGTGACATGATCACATTAGTGTGAAAAAGGATGCAGACTTCTCAAAAGTTTGGAACCCAATGAAAACTTCGAGATAAGGGAATAGTAATCGACTTAACCTTTTAGAACCGGGTGGTACACATGCTGTACCACAAGTCTTTTTACCTTTGAGGACGGGATGAAATCTTCGCTTCTACCTTTAGAATAGGGGATTTTTCCAAGATTTCATAAAATCTTGGAACTGGGGGATTACGACTTTGTATTCGAACCGCGAAGTTATCAAACCTAAGGTTGCACCTTCCATTTTCAGAGGAAAAGGGACCTGCGGTTCAACAGTTGTACCGGCCCGTCTCGAAAGGAAAACTTTTATATGAATAGCTCGAATCCAAAAGGTAAAAAGCACTAAATGACAGTTTGTCAAGAAAAGCTTTATCATAGTTTTTCTTTTCTTGACTACAGCGATGAAAATCATTTTATGCTCTGACATTAAATAATCATAACTTTGTTAAAAGAATCTCTTGTTTCGAAATATAGGTCATCTAAAAAAATTATTTTTTTTAATCTAGGTTTTAAAGTTTTTTTTTTTTTTAAATTTAGACATCATGTAAAATTATATCATCCGGGAACCTTTTCAAAAAGAAAGCTTTTTTGCTCCTAAATATAACTGAAATTAGTTACTTTGGAAGTTAAGCAAATTTCTTTTCATTCCACTACTGATTCATACGTAAGGAAATTTTAACGAACTATTGGCGAGTTTACTTTTTTACTTGAAATATTAGTTTATTTTTTCAAATTTTAATATTTTTTCGGAGAAAAATATCAAGTATTTATTAATTAGAACTAATTAATATTTATATTTAAGCATTGCAAATATTGAAATAAATATACATTGATTATATTAAATCCCCTTATATATACCTTTAGCATGCTTTTGATTCAATATTCTTTCGCACCAGAGGATGGAGCCGTGCACCTTGTCTAGCAGATGGGGAGGTTCTGGGTTCGAATCCCGGTTCGAGCATGGGTCTACTTTCTCTTTCTTGTCCTTTCGTTCTGTGAATGAATGTATTGTTGTACTCTGAATGGTTGATTATCCTATTAGTGGGTTCTTATGGCATGTGTGTACTGTGACAGTGGAACTTAACACCAAATTGCATTACAGTTTGAGAAGTAAAACGGTTCACCCCAAATTGCTAGCCGGGCTGGCACAAGACTACTACAACAATCAAGAGTCGGATCTAACTTTTAGCTTAGCTTTCAAGGAGATCATTTTTGGAAAGGGTGTCATAGGTATCAGTTTGGGGCATAAGCGGGCAGTGTGGGCTGATTTTTTAGAAAATTAGTCCCACGAATGCTGTTTGAGGTTATCTTTGGTTACTTAACTGTTGCAGTCATCATGAGGCCCGGTATTTGTGCCAGGGGTGCACCCTCTGAATTAAAAAAAATAATAAGATTTTCTTTGGTGATTCTTAGTTTAAAAAATTTTTTTGCTAATTGTTTTTTAAAAGTTCCTTTTGCTAATTTTCGTAGTACAAAAAAAAAAAAAAACAATTGCCCAGTTTGTTAGAATTTTTTTTATAACTCGAGTGCACCAGAACTATTATGTATGACTCTGCCCCTCCCATATCGGTTATGATGTGGTAGCGAGCACCACTAAAAGATTCAAATCTGGCCTGTGCCCAGGATTCTGTAAAGGGAGGGGTTTTCCTGCTTTTTCATCCTTATTTGCATTGTTAGAAAAACATACCAGTGTTTTAGTTTGGCAGGGGTGGGGGTCACAACATCCCCCCCCTCTGAAGTCTTAACTTTAAATCGTGTTACCAATCCAGTATGGTATTTTATATACAAAGGATAAAATAAAATATCATACTGGGATTGGTAAAATATACATGTAATGATTTTTACGATACCCTTCCCCTCAGAAGAGAAATTTTGCATGCGCTAGTGACTGCAATAGGATGAAGTCGAAAATTCACGCAACTTGACGTCAGAGGTTGTGCGGATTTTAGAGTTTGGTAGAGTTTGAGGGCATAAAATAACGATTATAGGGTTTATTAAAACAAAATAGTGATGCAAACAAATTAATCGAAAACAAAAAAGCAGTTTTCACTTTTATTTTACCCAACTATAGATGGCAAAAATACTGAATATTAAAATGTATTATGTAATGAGAACGATATTTTAATAGAAACTGAGAAATTATTTCCAAAAATGTTAGTAGCTCGGAAAATTTGTAATATGTTTTGAAACTTTACAATGTAACATTGATTTAAAATCTCTAACTTTTATAAATATCCATTCAGCCTATTTCTCAGCAACTCAACTTAGTTTTTTTTTCAAAATTAACTTTGAAAATGTTTTAAAGAAATAAAGCGTTTTACACAAAATTTTATATTAAAGCTAATTTACGTCAAACGTGCATTTTCTTTATTTGGATAATTATTACTTCCCAATGGGAGGGGTTTAACCCCCCAAAACCCACCCCTTGGGTATGGCCCTGATTCAAATAATAGAGCTGTTTGTGGGTCTTGGTGAGCGGTAGGGAGTAGGGGTTGGTAGTACAGTCGACGCTCGTTATAACGACCACACGTTATAAAGACCATCCTAAAAAACGACTGGTGAGAAAACCCCCAACTGTATCCCAATATACTCTATGTTCTACCTCTTATAGCGACCACTCGTTATAAAGACCGTTTTCTGTAGGACGGAGACAGTCGTTATATCGAGAGTCGACTGTACTTTCCTTATTCATTCTCCTAACCGACTTCCAGTAAAGTTGGTTTCTAAAATAATATTGTTCAGTCAAACTACGAACCTGAACCTAACCTCTACTCTCCCCACTCGCACTGCCACTGCTACAGTGCGGGCATTGCTCCGTTCTGTCCCCCCCCCCTTCCCCACACCCTGTTGGATCTTTTGTAAATATGAGAATATGGAGGTGGGGGGCTTCTGAAAAAAGACCTTTATTTATTCTTTCTCTCCATTTATTTTCCCTTCTCCAACTTGCCTTCTTCATGTCAACTCTCATGCCCAGCCAATCCTCTTTAGCCAATTTTGCGCCCCCCCCCCCCCCCATTCAGCTAGGCGCAAGACCGCTATCTGTTTTCCACAATCTTACAAAATTAGATCAAAGAAAGAATGGAGAAGCATGTTTCATTTGAACAAAAATCGAGATTCACGAGCATGACCTTCGCATATGTGTTAAATGAGCTTGACAAAAATAAACATTGCATCATGTGCGCAATCTTTAGCACCTACTCGTACAAAAAATTCAACCGTCGACTCTTATCGAAATTAACTGCATTACTTACTTGTGACTACCAGTCTTCAGAACAACGTGCATTGGTACTGGCCTGAAACCTGAATCCTCCGCAGCACACTTACTTGGCGTCAGGAATGCCTTGATCACCGAGGGGGTTTCCCCGGTCGGAGGCCGTCCATTGCACTGCGGGCGGCTGACGGCTGCCACTTCCAGAAATTGCGGTTGGTTGGGGCGCACAATTTTTTGGGTGTCGGGACTGCGTTCGCGCTGCTCCCGGATCAAAGGATAATAAAATACCTGGAATAAATTAATAATGTATGAAAAGACAAATGCTTCAATTTAATAAATGAATAAATAATATTTAAAAAATTAAAATAAATAAAAAAGAGGGGTAAAAATAAAAATTCAAGGCACAAGAGGGTTGTGGAAATTTTTGGTGGGGGAATTTGATGGGAGTTCCCCCTGTCCGGAGTGATTCATTAGTGTGTTACAGTGCTCCTCCGACAGCATTGGTCTCTACACTTTTGAGAGTGCTCGTTGCACTAATTGTGGGAACTAATTGCAAGAATGAAATTTCCCCTGATAGATTATCGTAGTTACGATGCTATCAGTAACAATGGTAAAATGCAAACGATTGAAATTGTATTGTGCGTAAACTATTATTCAATCAACGTTTTTGAAGTATTTATATAACGGATACTCATGATGGCAGGTTTTGCTGAAACAAATGTTTTCGCACTAGATTTGTTAGAAAACGTGAAGAAAACACTGAGATACGAGGACATAAATAAAAGCATAAACCTAATTCGATAGACTAAAAATAAATGAAATGCCTCAACAGCAGTGTACAAAAGAAGTGAAACTGTTGTCTTTCGTGCAGTTTCCGTGGAGACGATGCAAAATTTCTAAAATTGATACGCCTATTTTAAAGTAACCGACTATAGTCCAGGATTATTATGGTTGCTGTTGCTTCTTAAAAATGTTGCAAAACCTATTTATCGGTTGGCCCCAAGTTCGGAATCGACGTTGTGGACGACCACTTGCACCATCTATTGGTCAGCGCGAAACAACTTGCTTTCTGGAGTCTATAATGCTATCTTGTCCGAAAACAATTTTCCGCTAAAATTTATTTTACTTTTCGAAAAGCAAAAGCCAATGTGTTGGAGAATACTTGAAATAGTTACATGTCATCGCAGTTTGTTTGAGTCTGTCTGTTTCAAATAACGACACCCTCATGACGAATATGTTTGTAGTTCCCAGTTTACTCTGAAGCGAACGCTAGTATATCCATTCGTCCGTGGATTCGTCGAGCATACTTACCTGGCACTGGGGATGCCTTGATCAAGGAGGAGGCTCCCCCCGAGTAGAGGCCCTGCATTGCACTTCGGAGGGTTGACGCTCGCCACATCCGCAAATTGCGGTTGCTTGGGGTGCGTTCGCGCTGTCCCTTGAATTAGAATACATAAAGCACCTACTAAAGATCCTTAAAAGGTTGAAGCCGCGATAACGTGCGGAAGCAAAGTCCTGAAATTCAAAAAGCTCAATGAAATCCTCAATATCGAAAAACAAATTCATAAATTCAAAATTGTCCTCCCGACAATTAAAAATGCCCCAAGTAAAATTGTATGATTTACTGCCCTTGTCCAGATCTTTTTTGACCTGGACTAATCTATTTCCTTTTTCTAAAAGTGCTAAAAATCCCCTTACTCCCTCCTTAATTTCTTCAATTTTAAACATGCTGAGGACTCCCGGGCCATTCCATGAAAACTTAAAGCAGAATGAGAAAAAAAATTTCTCATCAAAATAAAATTTTTGCTGGTAGAAGAAAAATGTTCAAAGTGTAGAAAATTTTATTCGAACCTAGTGGAAACTCCGATTTCGTACATTAATAAGACTTTACAGAAAGGTAAATATGGCCGTTGAAAAAAATGTTTGAACACTTACACTTTAGACAGCTATCTCAATTGTAAGTTCATACCAGTTTTGAAATTTTACATTATTTTCATGTGTCTATATTATTTTTATAGTGCTGAGTGCGATTTATTAATTCTTGTAACCTTATTTTGTATTTTATTTTAGACGTCTAATGATGAGTTTTAATGTCTCGTTCCGTCACGGAAACATATCCTATCCGATCCGTTCAAATGTGCAGCAGGGGTAGGCGTCAGGGCACCTTTTTCCTGAATCTTGGCGAGTTGGGGAAGTTGTTCGTTGAAAAACCATCGCTCTACTTGGCATTTCGTACTCAGCATTTTGCTCACTTACTGGTTTTATTTTTCTCATGAGTAAACTTCATGCAGTCATGTTATTGGTCGTACGCCTGTAAGGCGTATGACGTAAGTTCAATTCCAAGTTTTTAACATGAGACCATACAAAAGAGGGTTTTTTTTTCAATTTGTTTTTAGGTTAATTTCTTACAGTGAGTTCAAGTAGTAAGGTTTAATTCCATGTATACTCAATTGCAATCAAATTTTTTATTAATGACTCATTAAAATTATTTTGCATTCAAATTTCCCCATTGGTAAGACTAGCTTTTTGAAAAAGTACGTACTAAACATTAGTCATCAGTATTCGCGACTACTATATCTTTCACGACAAGACGCCAGTCATTTGGGACATGAGGACTGGTGGTCAGTGGCCTCTCCCCTGGTTATGGGAAATTAATGTATTTACAGAAAAGTGGGCTTGGCTTATGCTTTTTTTGGTATAATTAACATTAAAATTTGGTATAATTTATCTTTTACCCCCCCCCCCCTACTGGAAAAAATTTGAAATAACGAGCCTGCGTCAAGAAAAAGGGGGTTAATAACAGGGAAATACGAATTTTCACAATATTTAGTGTTAAACATTTTCCCAGTAATATTCATGGCTCAAAATAACTATGCAATGGTAAAAAATTAGGTTTTTATTCATATGATCCTTTTGAATTTTTTCTTCATTTATATTCGTGAGAAACGTTTAATATTAAAGTCAGGGTTGTAAAAATTCAACCTTTAGACTTGTGTCTGCAGTATCCCTGTTTATTTGTGCCTTCTTAACGTTGTAATTTTCTCTACGTAGTATGAACATTATCAGAGAGAGTGAATACAGTTCAGCGGTTTACCGCCAGTCTATACACTAGGAGAGGCGTTCGTACAAGATATCTATTCTATTATAACATTTATCGGGGAACGAAGGTAATCTTTTTTTATAACCGTGTAACAGGCCAAGCAACTGGTAGTCAAAAGAAATGAACATACTAATTTAGTTTTTTAGTTACTGTGCATTTACTGAATTACAGTGCCTCGAAAGGGTAGTGTTTCGTTCGAGGGAGGAAATGTGAAGTCAATTTGGTGGTGATTTTCGGTCAGACTCGCTTAAAATCAGTGATTACATGCTAATTTCGTGGTTTAAAAGCCTCGCTTTGGGAATTGAGATTTTTTGAACGAAAAAGATGAACTGTCGAGTAAATTTTATTTGTTGCACGCGTGTTATCTAATATCTTTAAACGAGCAATTCTTGTGTTCTAATATCTTTAAACGAGCAATTCTTGTGTTCTAATATCTTTAAACGAGCATTTCTTGTATATATATATATACTAACTTTATACCCGGCGTTGCCCGGGTGCGTATTAATATAAAACTTTATCTTCTCAAAAAATTCTAATAAAAATTTAACGCAAAACTTGTTCATAAACAACGTTCTCAGTTTCACCTTCAGGCGCAAGAATAAATAAATTTTTGGGTGAACCAACTCTCGAGACATTTTCAATGCGAAAAAGGAGTCAAAGGGAAAAAGGCAGTAGCGTACATGCGCCCCTTTTTTTATTACTCCTTTTTGTTTTTTTAATATTACTTATTTATTTCTATATTATTTTTTATTTTTTTAAATATTATTTGTTTGTTTTTTAAATTATAACTATTATTTTTTATATAATATTAATTTTTTAAAAGCATTAATTATGCGCAGAATAGAATCTTTTTTTCTCTTCCAGACATTCTGAGCACACGCACAAATAAATAAATAAAAACAATAATAAAGAAATAATTTAAATTAAAAAAATAAATTAATAAATAATTCAAACAAATAAATAAATTAGTTTTAAAAAAATCCCCCCCCCCAAAAAAAAAGTATTTGATGCCGCAACTTGCGCCATAAAACCTCCCCCCCCCCTCACCGTGGGCAGCTATGCAATGAAGAAATTTATTAATCATCAAGCTCTTTCACCCAAATGACAGCAGATCAAACTAGGTTTTAAAAGGATTACTTCATAAGCAAAAATTAAACGCTTCGTATGCAAAATATTCTGTTTTTGTCACGAGGTTTACAGGGCGCCAAGTTGAATCATTTTTACCATCTTGGACGCTCCTCGCTAACAGAAGCGCGTCCATTTTATGATATATTGCCAATGAACTGAATAATCGGCGAGTAGCGCTTCGTATGATTATATGTATTTCCTCGAGTTTTCTACTGGTAGATAGAGAAAGTAACTTTCATTTTTTTTTCTACTTGAAGAAAAAATATCTATTAAGAATTTTTCCCATGTTAAGACACGCCTGGAACGAATTACTGCTAAGAAGACCCTTTTCCATTAACATGAACTGCTATTGAGAGAAAATCGGTTTTTTTAATGTCCTTTTCAGGTAATTTCAACCTGGTTCTACTATTAGAAGATTGGTTTTTCAGATTACAGATTTAATATTTGTCTTGTTACAAATGACTCACACATACACTTAATACTTGTAACAGACTAAAAAACAAACAAGAAAAAAAAATACTTGGTTTTTTTTCTTACATTTCCTGTATCAATTATTTTAATGTGTGATTTTACTTCGAAAGAACAAACTGTTTTTTTCTTCAGCTTTTCTTTTGCACAAACGTAATTTCTGTAATAGAAGGAATGAGTTTTGTTTGTTTTTAATGTTTTCTCGAATGATGTTTTCTAATTATTTGAATATTAATCTTTTTTGTTTCTACTTTTTTTTGACTTTAATAAATGCATGAAAAAAATCCTAACTAAAAATGGGCAGGTCAAAAACAAAACTTGTTCTAAATTATTAAAGAATTAAAAATGCATCCACGGGGGGGAATACATTGATGACAGTACGGATTTGTCGATGATTCCCTGACTCCCTTCGGATCATTTTATAGGAAGCAAGTCATCATAGTATGTCATGTTACTGCTAAAAAGAGCCTTTCCCATTTCCATGAACTTCTGTTGAGAGAAAATCGGTTTTCTAAATGTCTACTACAACTACTATGGTATTAGAGCCTCCGATTCCTTTCGGACATTTTATAGGAAGCAAGTCATCAGAGTATGTCATGTGATCGCACGGCCAATCAGAGCACTCGGTCTTCGAAACTGGGCGGAGTTTTTGCTTCTGAGGAAACAGAGTGGTTGCTGAGCTGCAAGATTGGGTTCATATTCGCCAAAGCGAAAACTTGAAAATAATTCTGAATCATATTAAAAATCAACGACACTCTGCTGTACAGCACAACTTATTTTCGAAAAACATTTGAAGGAATGAAATGAGGGTGAAAATTAATGAAAGAAAGGAAATGTAGATTTTGCCAAAACTGGTGTTGGTGGTGGTATTTAATTTTAACAGGTGTCGAGCCGGAGCCACTTTACCTGAAATATTGGGAGTAGAGATGCAAAAAACCCGTAGTTTTTGAGAGCCGGGAAAAAACCCTGGAATTTTGGGAATAATCCCGGAATTTTGGGGAACATTGGGGATTTTGAATGTAAACAAACATAGTAATTTTTTACATAGTTGTTATGCCTAATGTGTGAGTAAAAAATAAAGACTACGTCATTATTTGAGCTAAAAATGCAATAACTTTCAAAACAGTACTGTTATTAAGTGTCACCACCTTTGAAGCTCTTAAAAAAAGACAGAAAAAAAAAGTAATGCTGAAAATTTTTTTTAATTCGATGAAAACTACTCAGACAACTTTGCCTATTGGAACAAAGTAAATAAAGGGATGTTTTAAAGGAGATTAAATATATGACATACATTGAAAAAATTTTTATGTTAGATACCAAAAAAAAAGGTATGTTAGTTACATAAAATATTAAACATTTTATTTAAAAAAAACCATCAATTAACACGTGGAGGAGCAATGATTGCAAGAGAGAAGCAATTAGTTGCACTTTCAGAAAGCAAACTCAACAAACCACCTCAATTTGAAATTATATCCCGTGATAATAAACAAAATCAAGATAGGGTGGCCTCTTTCACTTATTATTTTGAAATATTTTTCGGATAAGCAATTCCATGTAATGCAAAACATAACTGTAGGAATTATCTTCTGAATGTATCTAATTGGGGTAGTAAATACAAATTTCAAAACCAGAATTTCTTAACACTTTGAAAATTCCCAAAACTCCCGGGAATTTTCAAAATTCCCTTCCCAAAAAGCCCGGTTTTTTCCCGGGAATAAACTGGGGTTTTTCCACCCTTTGCATCTTTACCTGGGAGTAAAACGGAAGGTCCAATTTGTGACAATGCTTGGGAACAAAAAAAAAAAGGAACAAAAACCAGAGGTCTACCATTAGATCTAACCAAAGACAACTCTTGTAAAAACAACCCCCGCCACGAAAACTTTAAACACTCAGCCTTATAAAGTTATGATATCGAGTTTTCCCGCCAAGTTTGTGCCAAACTACTCCTCGCCTGTATGGATAGTTCGTTAAAATTGTTTTCAGTACTGTTAGGCGGGGAAGTTTTGTAAAGTGAGGTGGTTGCTTGATGAGTAAAAACTTCCCGTCTGGCAGGACTGAAGACAATTTTAACGAACTATCCATACAGGCGAGGAGTAGTTTGGCACAAACTTGGCGGGAAAACTCGATATCATAACTTTTTAAGGCTGAGTGTTTAAGGTTTTCTTGGCGGGCGATGTTTTTACAACAGAGTTGTTTTTGGGGAGAAACTCATTATGCAAGGTTTTGCTAAAACAAACTCTTTTGCAATAGATTTGTTAGAAAACGTTTAGAAATAAACTGAGACACGAGGACATAAATAAAAGCGTAAGCCTAATAAACATAAAATAAATGAAATGCCTCAACTGCAGTGTAAAAAAAAAAAAAAGAGTGAAACTGTCTTTTGTGCAGTTTCCATGGAGACAATGCAAAATTTCTAAAATTGATACGCCTATTTTCAGTAACCGAGTACAGTTCAGGATTATTATGGAAACTGTTGTTTCTTGAAAATGTTGCAAAACATATTTATCGGTTAGACCCAAGTTCAGAATCGACGTCGTGAACGACCACTTGCGCCATCTACTGGTCAGCGCGAAATATCTCGCTTTTCGGAGTCTATAATGCTATCGTGTCCGAAAACAATTTGCCGCCAAAATTTATTTTACTTTTCGAAAAGCAAAGGCCAATGCTTTGGAGAATACTTGCAATAGTTACATGTCATCGTAGTTTGTTTGAGTCTGTCTGTATCTAATAACGACACTTTCATAACAAAAACGAGTTTGTTTGCAGTTTATTCTGAAGCGAAAAGTAATATTTAAATGTATTCGTGGATTCTTAAATGTCCCTGAAAATGCCTTGCTCAAGGAGAAGCCTCCCCCGAGCAGAGGGTTGACGCTCGCCATATCAGCAAATCGCGGTTGCTTGGGGCGTAAGTTTTGGTAGCTGGGACCGCATTCGCGCCGTCCCTAGTATTGGATTGAAAAATGCATTTGCTATCGATCCCTAAAGGTGAGATGCGGTGTCAACGTGCGGAAACAATATCCTGATATTTAAAGAGCTGAATGTTAAATTCTTAAAATTGTTCATTCATCAAATTAAAAAATTGTCCTCCCGACAGTTAAAAATGCCCCCAAGTAAAATTGAAAACTTAGCGGCCCTTGTTCAGATCTTTTTTGACCTGGACTAATCTATTTCCTTTCTTCTAAAAGTGCTAAAAATCCCCTTACTCCCTCCTTAATTTCTTCAATTTTAAACATGCTAAGGACTCCCGGACCATTCCATGAAAACTTAAAGCAGAATGAGAAAAAAATTTTCTCATCAAAATAAGACTTCACAGAAAGGTAAATATGGCTGTTGAAAAAATTGTTTGAACACTTACACTTTTAGACAGCTATCTCAATTGTAAGTTCATACCAGTTTTGAAATTTTACATTATTTTCATGTGTCTACATTATTTTTATAGTGCTGAGTGCGATTTATTAATTCCTGTAATTTTATTTTGTATTTTATTTTAGACGCCTAATGATGAGTTTTTGGACGTCCCGTTATGTCACGGAAACATATCCGATCTGATCAAATGTGCAGCAGGGGTAGGCGTCAGGGCACCTTTTTCCTGAATCTTGGCGAGTTGGGGAAGTTGCTCGTTGAAAAGCCATCGCTCTACTTGGCATTTTTCCATTTACCTTCCGCTGACTTTGCTCACTTACTGGTTTTCGTTTTCTTTTTCTCATGAGTAACTTCATGCAGTCATGTAGTTGGTCGTACGCCTGTAATGGCCCGTTTGCACTGCTGAAATTAAGCCGCTTAAGTTTCTTCCAACCCACTGCGCATTCACTTAGCGCATCTTAAGGTCGCTCAAGTTGAGGGACATTTTACGATTTCTCACTCAAAGATGGCTGCCGCTTTGAAACGTAAACAACTGGGCAGATGATGAAACGTTTGCCCTGTTGAACTTACACAATTAGTGCATTGATAAATTACAAAACAAAATAAGCGCAATAGATTGGTTTATGAAGGCATGGAGGAGAGTCTGAAGAATTATGGATTCAATACTCAATAGAGCTTCTGCAGAAATCTCCGGAAAAATCCAAAATCTCACCCGGCGTTACAGGTTAGTAGTATTTTTCATATTTTTCTTTTATCTAATGTATACATCTGTGTAACTTTTTCCCATGTAATTAAATGTTCTGAAATTAGTAATTATTTCCAAAATTCATTCATGAGCGTCATGGATTTTGATTGTTTACAATTACCGATGTTGAATAAAAAAAAATCAATTTGGCGCTATTGGCGATATTTTGCGAAAAATCAACTGAATCATTTTAATATCGACGATATTTAGAAAATGAATCATTGTAAAACATTATTTTGCATTGATTCGGGACAAATTGTGGGTTTAAGTGTTGGAATTGATATCTTGTTCACTTTAAGGCACTATTTTAACACTTAAGGCATCTGTTATGGAATTTAAACGTAAAAGGAAGTAGTGTGGCGTTTACACCAATTTTTTTTAATAACTGCTTTAATATGCTTTGGAAATAATGTGAAAAATAACTTGAAATAACCCTGTTTTACATCCTTTTGTCGCCAAAAAAGTGTTAAGTTTCTGTTGCTAAAAGAATTTCACCGATGATTCAAGTTTTCAATAATTCGAGGTACCATAAACCCCATTTTCCTCCGATTTTGCAAGCTACCGTTTTAAAACATTTGCACAAACTGATTATTTGGTTTATCTGCTGAAAAAGCAGTGTACTGAATATTCGGTGTATCTCTACGTTTTACCATATCGTACCTTTAGAGTATTTCTTTAAAGTTATATAAATAATTAAATGTTCTGGATTAAGTGGGTATTAAATGATCTCCCCAAAAACAACAGTGTTGTAAAAAAATCCCCCGCCAAGAAAACCTTAAATACTCAGCCTTAAAAAGTTATGATATCGAGTTTTCCCGCCAAGTTTGTGCCAAACTACAACTAACCTGTATGTATAGTTCTTTTAAATTGTTTTCAGTTTTGCCAGGCGGGAAGCTTTGTCTTGTGAGGTGGTTGCTTAATGAGTAAAAACTTCCCGCCTGGCAGGACTGAAAACAATTTAAAAGAACTATACATACAGGTTAGTTGTAGTTTGGCACAAACTTGGCGGGAAAACTCGATATCATAACTTTTTAAGGCTGAGTATTTAAGGTTTTCTTGGCGGGGGATTTTTTTACAACACTGTTGTTTTTGGGGAGATATCACATGTTTTTGCATTAATATTATTTCTTTGCCTGTTTTTTTTTTCTCTTCAAAATTTACTTTGCATGTTTTTTTTCCCTTCAACATTTTTCTTGGCGGTCCGACATATGTGGTTTTCTTGGCGGCATGCATTTGGTGCAAAAGTTCAAGGATCTTCTTCAGTCTAGGATAAATTTGAAATCAATCACAATGTACCACCCGAACCGACGCAAAACAAAGCTAGTTGCTAACAATACTACGATTAAATTAAAAGTTTAAAAAAAAAAACCCAACCCTTACTGCCGATCTCATATTAAAATGAACTAAATTGAAGATCCCTTTTAAAAGCCTTATGCAATAAAATCAATTACAAATATTTTATTTGTTAACAAATAGAAACTGGCAACAGATGAAATTATAAATCATTGAGTTTTCTTTCCTCGTGGCCCAACAATGAAAACATAAATGCTCAGATGTTGAACAGAGCTAGTAGATAGAAATCGGACCAATTTTAAGCATTAATAACTCCGGGGTGCGATGACCCCGGGGGGTAAATTTTGGGAAAACGTCCTCAATGTCTCATCGAGAATATTCATACCAAAAATCAACACTAAAGACCCCCGGGGAGAAAAGATACGGAAAATAAAAACGAGGGGGGAGGGGGTGGGGGGTCGAAAAACCCCCTATGCCGAGCTTTGGGACAAAATAAATGTGGGTGCAAAAGCAGAGCTCAATCCGAGTTACCGTTTAGTCTGGAGCCCTGTCAAACAATTTTTAAAAAGTGCGAAAAATAGCGATTTTATAACATTTATCACCCCTCCCCCTGAGGGTCCTGGATGTTTTGCTTTAGTATGTGCCGTCAGGGGCCGCTGGAGATTGAGTATACTAAAAATCAACTCTCGGGATCTTTATGGGGCTGAGATACAGAGGGGTGAAAACCCCGGTTTGGTTACTCGCGTAAACAGTCCTTGTCGCTCTTTCACATTTTTCTGTGGCGACAGAAATTTCTTGGCGGCTTGTATTTAGTTTTCTTGGCGGGGCGGGACGCTCCCGCGTCCCGTGATCACCTGCCACTAATTAAATTTGTGTGTCTTGGGAATGGTATAATTTTATGAGCTATAAATTTTCGGAACTTAAATGAATTTTTAGAAATAGTTTTTTGAAAAACAAAGAAAATGATGAAAAATAAACATACAGAAATAATCAAACTATTATAATTCTGAAAGTTGAATTGTGCAAAAAAAAAAAAGTGTGTTGGTGAACTAGATGCTGCTTAAGTTGTATATACGACATTTTTCATCAGAGGGTGAACCGTGTTTTTGTGATGCATGATACACAGATGAGGAGAGTTTTCAGTAGCTTGAGCCCTAATCACCTCCAATTTTCGTAGTGTGTTTTAGCGACACAAAATAAAAAATATAAGTACATTTGGTAACCTTAAAACGGGTGAATTTCATTACAATTTCTTGTTCTATCTTTATTTACAGATTCTGTAATTTTCATGATTTGTTCTGTTTATTCTTTTCAGAGGCCGAAGAAAACGACTGCAGGAACGAAAAGAAACAGATTTTTGGGGGAGTTCCTGCAGCAATTTAATGAAATGCAGAAAAGATATGATGAAAATTCGAAAGAAATTTGTTCGCTAATGAGACGACAATCATTAAAAAATGATGCAAATGTCATTGTGATTATGAAGGAATAAAGAAATTTTTCAAAATCATTACTAAAGAAATAGTACTCAATTTCATGAGTTATGTGATTTGTTATTTAAAATATTTTTTAATATGTATAAAAGAAGTAGCTGTAGTCAGTGACTTCATTGCTTGGGAAAAAAGTAAAAAAACTCATAAAAAGTCAAATTTTATATCATTTCAAAACTAATGTCTCCTATAAGAGAACTTTATTAATTGTCATTCATGTAACAATTTCAAACTTTTTCAGCTTTTATGCTAATTGTGTTGAAAACAGAATTGTTTTCCGAATTTTAGAAGAGGCTATATCCGCAAATTCCCCTCTGTCTAGTTTTCCTTCTCTTGACTATACTGTCGTGCTAAGCGCAAAAGTGGAACCTGCAGTCAAACTCAAACTGGGATATTACTCTTCAAAGTTTTGCGCCACCATGTACAAATGATGCCCATGCAATGGTACATGCTATACCCCCGCCCCCTGCAAAACTCTGCTGTTATTTTCAATGTGGGAACCATCAATGGCTCCACAGCATTGAGGAAACCCTCATTCACTTTCAAACAGCCCAACAATGGTGGACATCTCTTCCTGAGTGGATGGAAATTTTATAACTTCCGCCAGGTAATTTTTCACGAGAAAGTCACAAAATTCCAGAACACATTCACAAACGGAGGACTTTTGTACACCCAAAAAGGTGAGTTATAGCACTGTCATCCGCTAAAGAGGCTAGCTTGTATAGGGCAATAGCAATCTTTTTCCCGCCAATTATCGCCAATATTTGTCATTTAAAGTTTGCACGTTTACCTCTTGAAAGCAGTAAACAACTGCATAAAGGATCACAGTCACAGGTAATCAGAGCTACAGCCGAAGCATTTAAATCTTCGAAATTACAGTTACAGTTAATTTGCCGTTCCACTCGAAGTAGCGGTTTACAGTTAAGCTTTAAGTGCGTTCTCCAGTGCAAACAGCATTCAAAATAAGTGCGCTTAACTCGTAAGTGCATTGATGGATTGAGTGCACTTATTTCGCAGTGCAAACGGGGTATAAGGCGTATGACGTTAGTTCAATTTGAAGTTTTTAACATGAGACTATACAAAAGAGGGTTTTTTTTTCAATTTGTTTTAGGTTAACTTCTTACAGTGAGTTCAAGTAGTAAGGTTTAATTCCATGAACACTCAATTGTAATCAAATTTTTTATTAATGACTCATTAAAATTATTTTGCATTCAAATTTCCCCATTGGTAAGACTAGCTTTTTGAAAAAGTACGTACTAAACCTTAGTCATTAGTACAAGCGATTATTATATCTTTCACGACAAGACGCCCGTCATTTGGGACATGAGGACGGGTGGTCAATGGCGTCTCCCCTGGTTATGGGAAATTAATGTATTTACAGACAAGTGGGCGTGGCTTATGCTGTTTTTGCTATTATTTACAATAAAATTTGGTATAATTTACCTTTTGCCCCCGCCCCCCCCCCCCACCCTCCGGAAACATTTGAAAATGACGAAGCCTGCGTCAGGAAGGGAAAGGGGGTTAATAGCAAAGGAAATAGGAATTTTTCACAATAAATTAGTGTTAAACCATTTTCCCCAACCTATATTCATGACGCACAAATAACCTATGGCAAATGGTATAAAAATGAAGTTTATAATTCATATGATCATTTTGTATTTTTTCTTCATTTATATTTGTGAGAAACGTTTAAAATATTAAAGTCAAGGTTGTAAAAATTCAAACCTTTGGACTTCATCTCTCAATAGCCCCCCCCCCCCCCCCAAGAGTCTGTCCGTATTTACAGTTCTTAAATCTGGCAACCCTGGTCACAATCAACATGTGAGGTAGAGGGCTCTTACCTAGGTACGCCTTTTTCAATGCATGTTTCGGCATTCCTTGCAACGCCGAAACACGTGTCTCCAGTATCCCTGCTTGTTTGTGCCTTCTTAACGTTGTAATTTCCTCTATGAAGAATGAGAAAAAGAGAGTGAATGCAATGCAGCTCTTTACCGCCAGTCTACACGTTAGGAGAGGCGTTCGCACAAAACAATGTAGAGCATTTAATAAAATTTACGGGGAATGAAGGTAACCTTTAATATATCCGTGTAACACGCCAAACTACTGGTAGTCAAAAGAAATGGACCTACTAATATATGTAGATAAAATTACAACGTAAAATAGACACAAATAAGCAGGGATACTGGTGACACGTGTTTCGGCGTTACAAGGAATACCTTTATCAATGCAAAAAAACTGTTGAGCTTATGGATGCACAGACATCCGACAAAAGGATTTTTGTCGGATGTCTGTGCATCCATAAGCTCAACATTTTTTTTGCATTGATAAAACATTACATGATTTTTGTTAGTTAATTTTCTAAAGTGTTATTTCCTCTATTAATAGTAAATTGAAACTCTAAACCTCGTCGGTTGTAGAGAATACTTTCGCTTTTTTCATTATTACGTGAGATATTTCGTAATACAAATTGCTGTATCTTATTATCGTTCCTGAGTTGTTTCCGAACAACTACGCATTTCTTATTTTCTTACTAAAGCTGTTTTTAATATCTTGTAGCTAACTAAATAAAATGTAAAAAAATAATTGCTGTCTGTATTTTCAAATTCACTGTAAAATAGTAAAGTTAATGGGGGTTCCGATGCAGGGGGTGCCGACGGGGAAGGGGGGCAGAGGGCTTACAACATTTTAAAGATAAAGTAATTTGTGAGAGCTATAGACTCAATTTTGGAGCAAATGAGCTCTGTAAAAATCTGTGTGGGAGGTGTGGGGGGCTTTTAGCGTTCTTTGGTTGAACACCCGTTGCTGACGTTCCAGCATAGAAAACCCACTGGCTATTTTGTTAATGAAATATTCCAGCAATGTATTCTTATTACAAGAGCCAAAGCAAGTATGTCGACCAGGGGAGGGGGGGTGTAGTGGCGCATGACGGAGCAGTAGCGTAGCTAGGGAGCCCAGCGCCCGGGGCGAACTTGAAAAATTGCGCCCCCCCCCTAGAGGTCGCTCTGATGGAAAGTCATTGTGACCTTCCAAAATGTCCTGACTCCAAAAATTTTGATTTATTTATTCGAAAAATTTTCAGATTATGTTGCAACCTTTTTTTCCTTCTTTTTTCTTTCTTTCAGCATTTTCAACAATGCTCAGTGTTCCTCCTCATCTTATTTGTGCATGATATGCTTGCTTGAAGAAAATAGATACCCTTGTGCAAAAATTGCAAATTCTAAATCCAACGTTGATTAAGCACTGATACGCAGGGATACTGTAGATTAGGGTGGGGCGAAAAATAAAAAGTTTTTCAGATCAACTTCTAATAGTGGCCAAAAGTTGTCTTTGGTGATAGTTAGCTTTTGTGCAAAATTTGAGAAAAATCGGTTAATATCTTCAGGGGGCGCTGCGATCGCAAAGTTTTACCATAGCTTTGTTATGGATTTTGTGGTTAAAATATCAAAATGAATGCCTTTAGCTAGTCTCTTTGCGTTTTTTTTACTCAAAAGATGTTTTCATGCATTAAAACATATGGAATGATTCACAAACATTATTTTATATGATATATTGAAATTTCAAAAAAAATCACTTTTTTTCACGTTTTTGTTTCTTTTTAAATGCTTGAAATATAAATATATCATATAAAATAATTTTTTGTGAGTTATTTCATATGCTTTGAATGCATGAATATATCTTATGAGTAAAAAAATGCAATGAGATTAGCTAACAGCATTATTTTTCATATTTTAACCATAAAATCCCGATAAAAGCTATGATAAAAACTTTGCGATCGCAGCGCCCCCTAAAGATATTATCCGATTTTTTTCAAATTTTGCACAAAAGCTAACTATCACCAAAGACAACTTTTGGCAACTATTAGAAGTTGATCTGAAAAACTTTTTATTTTTCGCCTCACCCTACTGCAGACACGTGTTTCGGCGTTACAAGGAACGCCATTTTCAATGCAAAAAATTGTGAACTTATGGAGGCACAGACATTCGACAAAGTGCATCCATAAACTCACAATTTTTCGCATTGAGAAAAGCGTTCATTGTAACGTCGAAACACGTGTCTGCAGTATCCCTGGTTATCGGTGCTTAATTAACTTTGGATTTATAATTTGCCTATGTATGCTTGTTCGTATTATTGGGTAAAATTCAAGTTTTATTTTTTACTAATTTTTTGTTCAATTCGAGAATTTTTGTCTTCCAACAATATTAAATTGGGGCGTTCCTACCCTACCCCATCATTTCACCATAAATTCAAAAACATAATACTTGCAATTCGTTATTGAACATAGTGTGTTTTTTTTTTCTCCACGCAACAGCTTTTATTTTAAATAGAATTTTTTTTAACACTAGAAGAATGCATAAAATAAACACAATTTGTGCATTTTAAATAAAAATCAAAGCATTGATTCTATTGTGATTAGGAAATCAAAGAAAATATAAAAAGCATAATTAATCTGAAATTGGCTTAACAAATACGACTCTTGCATACAGGCAAAATAAAAGTTCGTTACTTTAGGCCTCCGATTTTCTTTTATTTAATACTAATACACTAGGTGGCCAAAAGTATCGGACACTTTCAAAAATTTACATTTTTAGATATAACTCGAGAAATAAGTGATCAATTGTTCTTTAACTTTAGTCATACAAAATATATTCTTCACCGAACATTTCCAAGTTGAAATTAAATTACCCTTGCATTTGGGGGACGATAAGAAGGGGGGTTGAAAGAAAAACCGCTTTTTGACCATAACTCTTTGAAAATAGCTCGGAATAAGCTATGCATTTCAGTAATTAATTACCATACTATGTATAATTACTATACAAATTCAAATGAACGTACCACTCTTACTTCCGAAGATATGAAACATTTTTTTAAAAACGGCAATTTTATTTGAAGCGTTTTTGCTCATAACACGCAGAGTTTTAGATCAAACCTTATCAAAACTTCAGGAAAGATGACAAAATACAAGAGAAAGAACATACTAAAACGGTTTTTAAAAATATTTAAAATCCGATGAGATATGAACGTTAAAAGGAAATAATTTTTCACGGCGCATGCGCGAAAGACAGAAATTTATAACTACAAAAATATTGTAGACTGGTGTATACTGCATCTTATAAAAAAAGTTCCAGTTGAATATCGTAAAAATTGAAAAAGATATCAGCGATCTAGTGAGCTGTAATTCATTCATTTGCAGACAATTCATAAATGGAGAGGGGTTGTTCACAAATAGTGTGGGGACAATCGAGCATATTTTTCAATGTTAAATTGTATACTGTTTAAAAGTTTATATTTGGCATAGAAGTCACATTTCGCCCATTCGGCCAAAAAGACCTTATAAGTAGGTGGCCAAAAGTATCCGGACACCCCCTGAAACGTTGGTTTTGAACGATGACGAAATAACCTGTATTTTAAAAATAGCTCTTTGTGGACAGACCCTCACTATGTATGTATTGTCTGCGAATGAATGAAATACAGCTCACTAGATCGCTGATATCTTTTTCAATTTTCATGATATTCAACTGGAATTTTTTTATAAGATGCAGTATATACCAGGCTACAATATTTTTGCAGTTATAAATTTCTGTCGTTCGCGCATGCGCCGTGAAATTTTTTTTCCTTTTAACGTTCATATCTCATCGGATTTTTAATATTTTTAAAAACCGTTTTAGTATGTTCTTTCTCTTGTATTTTGTCATCTTTCCTGAAGTTTTGATAAGGTTTGATTAAAAACTCTGCGTGTTATGAGCAAAAACCCTTCCAATAAAATTGCCATTTTTTAAAAAATGTTTCATATCTTCGGAAGTAAGAGTGGTACGTTCATTTGAATTTGTATAGTAATTATACATAGTATGCTAATTAATTACTGAAATGCATAGCTTATTCCGAGCTATTTTCAAAGAGTTATGGTCAAAAAGCTGTTATTCTTTCGACCCCCCTTCTTATCGTCCCCCAAATGCAAGGGTAATTTAATTTCAACTTGGAAATGTTCGGTGAAGCCTATATTTTGTATGACTAAAGTTAAAGAACAATTGATCACTTATTTAACAAGCTATATGTAAAAATGTGAATTTTTGAAAGTGTCCGGATACTTTTGGCCACTTAGTGTATTAGCTATGAGGGGAGTTAGGAGAGGTAATTGTTCCTTCCTTGACTTTAAGAAAGTACCAGATGTATTTTCTTGATTTTTTTTTCTTTTATAAATTTTAAACACTGCGTACACAAACATGGGCCAACAATAGGGAAAGTATTAGCGGATATCACAATGACGGTGCTCGAACTGTGAATGAAAAAAAAAAAAAAAAAATTCTGGTACGGGTCCCACACTACTTCCTTTTACGTGTAAATTTCTTTGTAGATGCCTTAGTGTTAAAATAGTGCTGGGAGTGAGCAAGATAGCAATTCGAACATTTACACCCATAGTTTACCACGAAACAATGCAAAACAAATGTTTTACAATGATTCATTTTCTAAATATCGCCGATTTTAACATCATTCAGTGGATTTTTCGCAAAATATCGCCAATAGCGCCTAATTGAACCCAAATTCAAAATGTATTTTTTCGCCAACTTGGCGATATGTCGCCAAGTAGGCGTCAAACACTTGGCGACCAATAACTTGGCGATATATCGCCAAGTGGTCGTGCCAATTCATCTGCATTGAAATTAACACTGAATTACCCCAAAAAAGGGGCAAAACACCCCATTGGGAGCATTCGAATGCAACCACAAGGGGAGGTGCGCAACTAGACCATCCTCAGAGCCTACAAACCAAGCTAGAAGCTTCTACGGCATATAGTTTTTGAGTTATGTGACATACATCCGCACATACGTACATACAGACGTCACGAGAAAACTCGTCGTCATTAACTCGGGGGTGATGAAAAAGATTTTTCGGCTGCTTATACGTTGGTAGGTACATATGCATGAGCTGACAGGTCGAAAAAACTACTGAACATTCATTCGGGGGTGGGCAAAATCAAAATTTAGACTCAAATTTGAGTGATTTTTTTTTTTTGCTATCACAATACTTTACTACCTTTAGTACGTAAAAGGAAGTAAAAAAACTGATTAGCAAGTATATTTGTGTACCGTTTAAAAGAAGTGGCTCGCCCCCCTGACGTAGAGTAGAATACACGCATCTTCCCTCAACATTAACTTGGCGTTTCCTTGTACAGAAATACATGAGAAACAATAGCTATTTTATTTATTTTGACAATAGAAAGAGCGCAAAATATATTGCACTGGCATGGTTACAAATCTAGCTCAATCCCATAATACTAAAACGGTAATGAGTACAAAGAACAAAGAAGTGCTATATAAAGTTTAGATGTGAGAGCACTTCATTAAAGTACACATAAAATAAAAAAAATTTCAAAATACGAAATCAAAACTCACTAAAAAAAGACTTATTTATCATTTTTAAAAAAAAAAACTTGTATACTGAGCCATCGAAGCGCATCATAACAGCGTTTGAAAACGTTACTCGTTCAAAATCGCTCGCTGTTGTACTTGTGTTACTCATTTTTACTTCCTTTTACGTAGTAAAGGAAGTATTGTGATCGCGAAAAAAAGTTTCCTCAAATTTGGGTCAAAATTTTGATTTTGCTCACCCCTGAATGAATGTTGAGTCGTTTTTTCGACCTGTCAGCACGTGCATATGTACCTGCCAACATATAACCAGCCGAAAAATCATTTTCGACCACCCCCGAGTTAATTACGACGAGTTTTCTCGTGACGTATGTGTGTACGTATGTGCGTATGTATGTCGCATAACTCAAAAACTATATGCCGTAGAAACTTCTAGCTTGGTATGTAGGCTCTGAGGATGGTCTAGTTGTGCACCTTTCCCTTGTGGTTGCATTCGAATGTTCCCAAGGGGGTGTTTTACCCCTTTTTTGGGGTAAGTTAATGTTAATTTCAAAGCAGACTCAATTGATATGAATTGGCACGACCACTTGGCGATATATCACCAAGCTTTTGGTCGCCAAGTGTTTGACGCCAACTTGGCGACATATTGCCAAGTTGGCGACAAATTTGGCGAATTTTTTTTTTTTTTTGAATTTGGGTTCAATTTGGCGCTATTGGCGATATTTTGCGAAAAATCTACTGAATGATGTTAAAATCTGCAATATTTAGAAAATTAACCATTGTAAAATATTTTTTGCATTGTTTTGTGGCAGATGAGGGGAGTAAATATTTGAATTGTTACCTTGATCACTCCAAGCATTCATTTTAACACTTAAGGCAACTACTAAGAAATTTACACGTAAAAGGAAGTAGTGTGGGGTCCATACCAGATTTTTGGAATATTCATTTAATGTAGGCTCTTGGTACAAATCTTTAAAATCGTGAAACTTGCAATACTGTCGACGCTCGATATAACGACCATCTCTGTTCTATAGAAAAAGGTCCTTGTAACGAGTGGTCGCTATAAGAGGTAGATTACAATTATAGGGATAGTTTATAAAGATAAAATTGGGACTTTTCCCACAGGTCGTCATATTGGGATGGTCTTTATAACGAGCGTCGACTGTAGTCTTTTTCAGACACCTCCCCCTCCCGTTTTTGAGAAATACATATTATTCTCTCGCTAGTTTTCGCCACAGAAAAATTGTGACCAACAGAGGAGTTATTTTCTGTCATCATAAAATTGCAGTGCAAAAATCTGTATCCGAAACGTTTTCAACAAAAGCTTACCGATTTTTAAAATCGTGGAACGTAATTACCGAAGTATAGTATGTAATTGATAAGTTGAAGTGATATCGTAAAAAAAACGGCTGAATAGAAGCGGAGAGAATAGGTTTGTTTCTATCTCTTCTATGTGGATAAGATCGGCTGATTTTAGATCAGCCTATTAAAGACTCCCCCCCACCAAGCCCCATATAACTTAATTCTATTCTGCCAGATAGATTTAAGCTAACATCAGTGTATCCAACCGAAATCAACCAAAGCAAAGTTGCACATTTTGTATGGTTTGTCTTCTAGCGTGGTGGCGCAATTTGCGCTTCTCGGTGTGGCTATCAAATTTTCATTTTTTAGTCTGTTTGGACCTGACCAAAAAAAAAAGAGTTTTTAATCGGTCAAAATGCCGTCCCCTGGCTGCTGCGCCCGTGGCAAGAGTCCCTCCTGCCAACCCCTAGCTACGCCACTGTGACGGAGACTAAGCGATTGAAATTTTTACAGAAGATGTTTTAAAACGAAACTACATGAGGGACATTTTTTGTGTTTAAAAATATTTTAGTCTCATAATTAGGGATGGAGATTTTTTTCCCTCCACAAAATGTTCTATTTTATGCAACCCCCTCCCTCGCAGGTAGCATATGTTTAGCATGCTCGTTCCATAAAATTGCGACTGAGGGGGGGGGGGTGGCTATCCATTAACGCTGTACTATTATGACATCTAACCTGGGGATTGAATTGACTATTATTTTTACTCTAGGTAAGTGAGCTAGCATTAACTTGTAAATTGGTCCGCTCCCCCTCCCTTCCTTCCCGACCCAACCATTTGTTCCCCCAAACTGTTTCAAATGCTAAAAAAAAACCTTTTTGATACAAAATGAACAGTAAAACAAAGTAAAACCCTTCCCCCACCCAAATATACCATTAACGCTACACTAATATGACGTTTCACCTGGGGATTGTTTTGAGGATTATTTTCCCCCTAGGTAGGGATGCACCGATTAATCGGCAGAGCCGATTAATCGGTCATAATCGGCCACTTGACGGATTATTAATAATCGGCAAAATTGTACCGATTAATCGGCGGAAGAAATATTTTTTGAATATTACATTTTAAAGTATATCTTCACCAAAAAATTTTGATGAATAATTTTATCAGCAGAAAATAAATTTAATTATCTGAAATTTTTACTAAAACATGTAGTATGAGGGGTAAGAGTATAGGGTAAAAACAAAACAAATAATTTTCATATGATGCTTAAAACTGGATGGAATGTCAAAAGATTACCCTCACAGCTTATATTCATATGGCACTATTTGAAATAATTGTACTCCTGTACTTTTAAATTGGAATAAGAAAACATAAGCATTTCATTTTATTTATAATCAGTCAAATTTTCGCAATCAACAAGCAGAAAAATATGTTTTGAATAAAATTTCTTAAAGTAATGAAGCTGCAAAGAACAAATTTATAAATTAGAAATAAATAATTTCCTGCAAACATAAGTATAACATGTAGTACGAAAATGTACTGAGTAAAAATAAAAAATAATAATTCAAAGAATGAGATATAAAAAATAATCCTCACAATTGATATGCATTTTTTAATAATTTGAATTTCCTCTTTTAAATAAATATACACCTATTAACAAAGTTGCAACATTTTTCATGAGTTGATACCTTTCTCTTTGGCGTAATGCTTTTAGGTAACCTCTCAGTTTCGCAAGGAGTAAAAGTTTTGAATTAAATGCCTACTAATATAATAGGAAAATAAAGTTTAAATTAAAAGCACTCCTAAATTAGATCTCCAACTATTTTTTTTTAATTTCATGTCAAGTTAACGTAATTAATAATATGTTAATGTAATTTTTCTAACAACTATATGAAACTTTGTTCAAAAAATTGGATAAATTTCGAAATTATTTTGTCAAAACTAGGAAAACGTAAAAAATTAAATTTTCTCTGAAAGATAAAATAGTAACTATTTCTAAAATCGGAATTGCAAAAGAAAGAAAAAAAAGCAGTGATTGTGAAATTTGTAGTATTGAAAATGATGCCTTATGAGCATTAATCGGCTGGGCCGATTAATCGGCCGATTATCAAAACCGATTAATCGGTAATCGGTAATCGGCCAATTTGCTTATCGGTGCATCCCTACCCCTAGGTATATATATACCTAGGAGGAAAATATATACCTAGGGGGAAAATAATCCTCAAAACAATCCCCAGGTGAAACGTCATATTAGTGTAGCATTAATGGTATATTTGGGTGGGGGAAGGGTTTTACTTTGCCTTGTTATAAGGAAACCCATTTCCCAACTTTAAATAAGTTTACTGTTCATTTTGTATCAAAAAGGTTTTTTTTTAGCAGTTAAAACAGTTTGGGGGAAAAATGGTTGGGTCGGGAAGGAAGGGAGGGGGAGCGGACCAATTTACAAGTTAATGCTAGCTCACTTACCTAGAGTAAAAATAATAGTCAATTCAATCCCCAGGTTAGATGTCATAATAGTACAGCGTTAATGGTATATTTGGGTGGAGGAGGGGATACTTCGTCTAGTTATAAGGAAACCCATTTACCAACTTTAAATATGTTTACTATTCATTTTGTATCAAAGATGTTTGAGTCATTCCACGTCAACTGGACCAATTTTTCAAATCGTCCCCACTCGACCATCTCCGATTTGGATTTGATTTTACAGAGGTGTAGACATGCCTATGAAACTAACCTGTGCAAATTTTTAGCTTTCAAGATCCAAATCTGGAGGAGCTAGGATCCCGCAAAAAATGTGGCCCAAAATGGCGGATGAACTTCGTGAAACAAGTTGCAATGTTTAGGTCAAGGTTGCAGAAAATTTTATCACAGTGGAAGCCTAATTTTTTTTGGAGCTTAAAGTACTTTTGGTTGTCAACACTCTCCAGTATATTCTTTGAGATTGCGCTTATTAGATTTTGTGTAGCATGTGCCTAAACTTGCGAAAAAACGCGGTGGGCAATTTTTTTCCTGGATTTCAGGGTGTCATAAATTTTTAACCAAAAAACTTCAAAGGTTTATACTTCGTAGTTTTATTGTCCAAATACTTGTTTTTAATGTTTTACAGCTACAGAGCTTAAATATTGTATTTGTAAAAGATATTGGCACCCTAAGTGTCGATGAAAACGCTTCTTTTGAAAAATCGCCTGTTTTCAACTCACTATATCTCAGGTTTGTCACCTAAGACCATTTTTTCTTTGGCACCATTAGAAAGAACAGATTTTTTCCTATCGAAATGAGTTTTTTTTTCGATGGTGTTCTTTCGAATAAGGATGAAAAAATTAGCTTGAAATACTGTCTGTTATGAAGAATTGGCATAATTAGGTTAAGACTGCAGAAAATTTTATCACACTGGGGAACTAATATTTTTGGTATTTAAAGTACTTTTAGTTGTCAATACTCTCCAGTATTTTTTGTGAGATTGAGCTTATTAAACTTTGTGTAGCACGCATGTCAACTTACGAAAAAACGCGGTGGGCAATCTTTTTCCTGGATTCATAAATTTTTAACCAAACAAATTCAAAGGTTCATATTTCGTAGTTCTATTGTCCAAATACTTGTTTTTAATGTTTTACAGCTGCAGAGCTTAAATATTGTATTTGTAAAAGATATTGGCACCCTAAGTGTCTATCAAAATCATTTTAATGAAAAATCGGCTGTTTTCAACTCACTGTATCTCAAGTTTGTCACCTTCAACCGCTTTTTCGTTGGCACCATTAGAAAGAACAGATTTTTACCTATCGAAATGAGTTTTTTTTTCGATGGTGTTCTTTCGAATAAGGAGGAAAAAAAAGCTGGAAGTTTTGTCAGTTGTGAAGAATTGGCATAATTAGGCTAAGACTGCAGAATATTTTATTATAATAGAAGTTCGAATTTTTAACAACTTAAAGTTACATTTAGTTGTTAATAGATTCTAATAATTATGTGATTTCCAGCTCATTAGCTTTTGTGTAGCATACATGAAAATTATTGGCAATTCCTGTTTGAAAAATAGCTTGATTTCAATGAACTGTAACTGAGGTTTATCACCTTCCATCATCTTTTCGTTAGTACTACTATAAATAACAGATTTTTTCTTATCAGAGTATTTATATAAACAACTAAATGTACTTTAAGTTGTTAAAAATTCGAACTTTTGGTATAATAAAATTTTCTGCAGTCTTAGCCTAATTATGCCAATTCTTCATAACTGACAATACTTCGAGCTATTTTTTTCTTCCTTATTCGAAAGAACACCATCGAAAAAAAAACTCATTTCAATAGGAAAAAATCTGTTCTTTCTAATGGTACCAACAAAAAAACAGTGGAAGGTGACAAACTTGAGATACAGTGAGTTGAAAACAGGCGATTTTTCATTAAAATGATTTTGATAGACACTTTTGACAACAATATCTCTTACAAAATCAATATTTAAGCTCTGCAGCTGTAGAATATTAAAACCAAGTATTTGGACAATAGAACTACGAAACATGAACCTTTGAATTTGTATGGTTAAAAATTTATGAATCCAGGAAAAAGATTGCCTAACGCGTTTTTTTGCAAGTTAACATGCGTGGTACACAAAATTCAATTAGCTCAATCTCACAAAAAATACTGGAGAGTATTGACCACTAAAAGTACTTTAAACTCCAAAAATATTAGGCCCCCAGTGTGATAAAATTTTCTGCAGTCTTAACCTAATTATGCCAATTCTTCATAACAGACAGTATTTCAAGCTAATTTTTTCATCCTTATTCGAAAGAACACCATTGAAAAAAAAACTCATTTCGATAGGAAAAAATCTGTTCTTTCTAATGGTGCCAAAGAAAAAATGGTCTTAGGTGACAAACCTGAGATATAGTGAGTTGAAAACAGGCGATTTTTCAAAAGAAGCGTTTTCATCGACACTTAGGGTGCCAATATCTTTTACAAATACAATATTTAAGCTCTGTAGCTGTAAAACATTAAAAACAAGTATTTGGACAATAAAACTACGAAGTATAAACCTTTGAAGTTTTTTTGTTAAAAATTTATGACAACCTGAAATCCAGGAAAAAAATTGCCCACCGCGTTTTTTCGCAAGTTTAGGCACGTGCTACACAAAATCTAATAAGCGCAATCTCAAAGAATATACTGGAGAGTGTTGACAACCAAAAGTTCTTTAAGCTCCAAAAAAAATTAGGCTTCCACTGTGATAAAATTTTCTGCAACCTTGACCTAAACATTGCAACTTGTTTCATGAAGTTCATCCGCCATTTTGGGCCACATTTTTTGCGGGATCCTAGCTCCTCCAGATTTGGATCTTGGAAGCTAAAAATTTGCAAAGGTTAGTTTCATAGGCATGTCTATACCTCTGTAAAATTTGATCCAAATCGGAGATGGTCGGGTGGGGACCACTAGTCCACTTGACATGGAATGACTCGTTTTTAACATTTTGAACAGTTTTGAATTAAAAAAGAGTGGTTGTGCGGGGGAGGAAGGGGTGAGGGGGTGAACCTGACTAATCTATAAGCTCATGCCAGCTCACTTTAAACATATTCATGTTTGTTTCCTGCTTTTTAGACCATCACAAGCAAGATAACTTAGTATTTAAATAAATAGAATCTAAAAAATATCATTTTTTTTCCCTATACAGTTTTATTCAAAAATTCAAAAAAATATAATCCCATTGAGATCCCAATCTAAAAATTTGTACAAACATAGATAAAATACACAAGAATTTTTGAGAATTTTTTGAAAAAAATTCATTATATGTTTTTCGAGAAATTTAAATTTCATTTTTTGAAAAAGAAAATTTTTATCAAATTAGTCATGTTGCATATCAGATTAAGCGGCAACTAACGTACTTTAAAATGACATTTACCAAATCGTTCTATCTATATTTGGTGTCGAGTTATGGTCCCTTTTATCTTCCCTTATCCATGGAAAAACGAGGGTTTTTCCAAAGTTTAAAGTCTCATAAATGAAAAAATAATAGAGATAAAAATCTAAAAATTGAGACTTTTAATTACCTCAAGGGATACAATTGATGAGCCAAATTTGAAAGAAATACAAAAATGTAAAGTAAAACTTTTCTCAGATTTTGGATCACTTGACGTGGAATGACCTTGTTATTTAAAATATATTACCAATCTTACAATGGTATTTGTTGTACTAGATATCCTGTTTTTGTCACGAGGTTTACAGGCCGCCAATTTGAATCATATTAACCATTTTGTATGCTCCTCGCTTAACAGAAGCGCGTCCTCTCATGATATATTGCTAACGAACTAATTATTGGCGAGTAGCGCTTCGTATTATTATATGGATTTTCTCGAGTTTTCTACTGGTAGATAGAGAAAGTAACTTTCATTTTTTTTTCTACTTGAAGAAAAAATATCTATTAAGAATTTTTCCCATGTTAAGACACGCCTGGAACGAATTACTGCTAAGAAGAGCCTTTTCCATTAACATGAACTGCTATTGAGAGAAAATCGATTTTTTTAATGTCCTTTTCAGGTAATTTCAACCTGGTTCTACTATTAGAAGATTGGTTTTTCAGATTACAGATTTAATATTTGTCTTGCTACAAATGGCTCACACATACATTTAATACTTGTAACAACCTAAAAAATAAACAAGAAAAAAAAATACTTGTTTTTTTTTCTTACATTTCCTGTATCAATATTTTAATGTGTGATTTTACTTCGAAGGAACAAACTCTTTTTCTTCAGCTTTTCTTTTGCACAAACGTTATTTCTGTAACAGAAGGATTGAGTTTTGTTTGTTTTTAATGTTTTCTCGAATGATGTTTTCTAATTATTTGAATATTAATCGGTTTTGTTTCTACTTTTTTATGACTTTAATAAATGCATGAAAAAAATTCTAACTAAAAATGAGCAGGTCAAAAACCAAACTTGTTCTAAATTATTAAAGAATTAAAAATGCATCTACGGGGGGGGAATACATTCATGACCAAGGAGGTTAAAGGGGAGGAGCTAAATCTCTGCTATCTAAAAGTGGCTACAAATTCTCACCCGCCGTCAGAGGACGCTAGCTCAAACGCTCCCTACTTCCTACGGGAATCAATGTAAATGATAGTGAATCTGTCCTCTTTTTAAATGCTGCTATGGGAAAGAAAAAAAAAATTTCAACTGGATTTTGATGTAAATCTTCGACTGACATTATGAATTAAGTATGATTTTCATCTCACGGAAATAGGTGCCGTATTCTTTGAGAAATAGGTTTAATCGAATGCATTTACCAACTTGACAAATCTGACAGAATCTGTCATTTTTTAAAGACTGCTGTTGGCAAGAGTTTTTTTTTTTTTTTTTTTTTCCAACTGGATTTTGGTGTAAATCTTCGATTGACATTATGAATGACTTTGATCCCACTGAAGTTTTGCCATAATTTTTAAGAAAGATGTTTAATCGACCGCATCTAACATGCCAAATCTGACATATATGCCATTGTATGCTACATTTTCTTTGTATTGTACGATGTTTTTTTTGCTAAGAATCAGCTCTCTAAATTGTTGATAAATTAAGCATGTGGCAAAAAATTAATTATGTCGGTACATAATTTTTTTATTAATTAAAAATATTTAGTAGACGAAATAATTATTAGACTATATTTTCATATTAGCTTCCTTTTTACATGTTCATATTTTTATTTAATTACCATTTGTAATCAGTAATTGAAAAATTTATTTATTCATTATTATTATTTTTCTTCGTTTTTACCTAATAAGAGGAAATTTTATATTTACATCATTTTTGCAATGTTGAAGATCACCGCTTAAACAAATGCCCCGCCTAATCGAATAACATTTCTTGGAACCGACAGTATTCGTTTAAGCGGGGCCGACAGTGTTACGTTTTTAATTTTTTAATTATAGAAAATAGACGGGGGAGTGATCTCAACCCCCCCCCCCTCTGCATTATTAACAAAGATCGCCTGATAATGTATTTTGAAGACTACAAATTCGGAAAATTCCCGAGGGAGAAACTGTTGTCTTTAAAATACGTTTGAACTACTTTAGGGGCAGCCGATTTTATACACTCCCTGACTTTTTTGATTTAGTGACAGTCCTGGTCACTGCCATTTGTAAGAAAAACTGCTTGTAAAATAGAAATGACGAAATCTATACTACAGTCGACGCTCGATATAACGACCATCTCCGTCCCACAAAAAATATCTTTATAACGAGTCGTCGCTATAAGAGGTAGAACATAGAGTATATTGGGATAAAGTTGGGGGGGGGGGGGTTCCCACCGGTCGTAATATTGGGATAGTCTTTATAACGAGTGGTCACTATAACGAGCGTCAACTATATTTTGTATCATAATTTAAGCTTTTGCGACTATCACCACTTAAAAAATCACTTAAAAAATACGGCACTCACTTCCGTGGGAATAAACACATTTAATTCATAATGTCAATTTCAGATCTTGAATGAAAAAAAAAACTGATAAAAAAATTTGAAGCAAGGACAGAGAGGAAAAATTCAGAGACAAAAATTTCTGGAAAGAATTTTTAAGTCTTAAAATTTGATTTTTGTCTATTTTAAACGGGGTTAGAGACAGGGGTGCCCATCCCCCCCCCTAAGCTCAATGGCGCAAATCCCCCCTCCCCAAAATGTTTCCCAACCCTCTTGTGCTTTTTATTTTTTTTACCCCTCTTTTTTATTTTATTTATTTTTTAAAATATTACTTATTTTTTTTTTAATATTTGTTAATTTTTTTAAATTGTAAATATTATTTTTTTATTTATTATTATTTTTCTAAAAATACTAATTATACGTAGAACAGAATCGCTTTTTTTCTTTTCCAGACATTCCAAGCACACTCACACGCACACAAAATAAATAAATAAATATAAAAAATAATAAAGAAATAAAAGAACTAATGTGAATTAAAAATATTAATTAATGAATAAGTTTTATTCAAAACAAATCAGCCCATAATTTAACTTAAAAAATAAATTAATCAATAATTTAAATAAATAAATAAATTAATTAATTAGCTTTAAAAAATCCCCCCCCCCCAAAATTATATTGCGCCATAATCACCCCCCCCCCTGTGGGCACCCCTGGTTAGAGATACAGTATATTAGTCTAGGTTTAAGCAAAAAAGATTTAAAAAAAATCGAAAATTAAGCCAATGAATTATTTTCAATTGTAAAAATGATGTAAATATAAAATTTCCTATTACTAGGTAAAAACGAAGAAAAATAATAATAATGAATTAATAAATTTTTCAATAACTGATTGCAAATGGTAATTTCATAAAAATATGAACATGTAAAAAAGAAGGTAATATGAAAATATAGTCTAATAGTCTAATAATTATTTTGTCTACTAAATATTTTTAATTAATAAAAAAATTAAGTACCGACATAACTAATTTTTTGCCACATGCTTAATTTATCAACAATTTAGAGAGCTGATTCTTCGCAAAAAAAACATCGTACAACAAAGAAAATGTCGCATACAATCGCATATATGTCAGATTTGGCATGTTAGATGCGGTCGATTAAACATCTTTCTTAAAAATTATGGCAAAACTTCAGTGGGATCAAAGTCATATTTAGTTCATAATGTCAATCGAAGATTTACACCAAAATCCAGTTAAAAAAAAAAAAAAAACTCTTGCCAACAGCAGTTTTTAAAAAATGACAGATTCTGTCAGATTTGGCAAGTTGGTAAGTGCATTCGATTAAACCTATTTCTCAAAGAATACGGCACCTATTTCCGTGGGATGAAAAGCATACTTAATTCATAATGTCAGTCGAAGATTTACATCAAAATCCAGTTGAAAAAAATTTTTTTTCTTTCCCATAGTAGCATTTAAAAAGAGGACAGATTCAGTATCATTTACATTGATTCCCGTAGGAAGTAGGGAGCGTTTGAGCTAGCGTCCTCTGGCGGCGGGTGAGAAGAATTTGTTGCCACTTTCAAACTAGCGCATCCGTAGACCATTTCTCTCCTTCTTTCTACTCCGTGTTCATGACAGTACGGCTCCCTTCGGATCATTTTATAGGAAGCAAGTCATCAGAGTATGTCATGTGACCTGAACGGCCAATCAGAGTACTCAGTCTTCGAAACTGGGCGGAGTTTTTGCTTCTGAGGAAACAGAGTGGTTGCTGAGCTGCAAGATTGGGTTCATATTCGCCAAAGCGAAAACTTGAAAATAATTCTGAATCATTTTAAAAATCAACGACACTCTGCTGTACAGCACAACTCTTTTTCGAAAAACATTTGAAGCAATGAAATGAGGGTGAAAATTAATGAAAGAAAGGAAAAGTAGATTTTGCCGAAACTGGTGTTTGTGGTGGTATTTAATTTTGACAGGTGTTGAGCCGGAGCCACTTTACCTGAAATTCCTGGGAGTAAACCGGAAGGTCCAATTTGTGACAATGCTTGGGAACAAAAAAAAAGAGAAACAAAAACGAGAGGTCTACCATTAGATTAGGGAAAGAAGGGCAAAGCTGGGGAAGGCAAGGGAATGGGCGGCGAGAACGAGCGAAGAAAAAAACAGAGCCTTTTCAGGGCCACTCGAGTTATTTGAGTTGCTTGGTAGTTACAGATTTTTTTTTATTTATTTAAATTATGAGAAGCTAGGGGAAGCCAGGAGCAAAGAAGCAGCCAAATTAGAGCGAGAGCTGCGGTTTAGGCAGCGGATTGTTTTTGTACTGAGCGTGTCGAAATCGATGAAGCAACATCCAGCGGGGTATTTATACTTGGTGTCAGGGGGGTTGATGTACCGAGCCTGATCTTGAATTAGGGGGTTGGGGTGGGTTTCAAGGGTACTGTAGAACTTTCTAGCTTGTTTTATGACAAAATGGGAAACAGAAAGGATGCCCACTGCTTGATATCTTTCCCCTTAACGAACCAGGGGGACCTCATAAACTGACGGAGGACCTTGTTTTGCACAGTCTGGACCTTCGTGAGGTTACTTTTGCTTGCAAAGCCCCATATATGGACAGCATACAACAGGACCGGGCGAATAATCGTCTTGTAGATAAGTATTTTGGACTTGAGGGGGAGGGCAGAATGCTTGTTTATCAAGGCCCGAATGGCATGTATTTTGGTATTGGTCTTTTTTTTTTTTTTAAAGTCAGAGCTGTGGCCAGAGAACCTAAGTCCATGGTCCAGCCTCCCTGGGTCCAGCATAACCCCCAGGTACTTAACACTTTGTGAGTACATAATACTGTCATTTTTTATGGTGATATTCTTTGGGTGCTTAGCTTCCCCTCTGCAGAAGTGGATGGTTTGAGTTTTCTTGGTGTTGATGTGCAAGCCCCAGTTGTCATACCAGATAGCAGGTTTGTAAAATCGTGTTTTTTTCTATTCGAAGTGCTTTCGGCCCCATTTAAACGAATACTATCGGTTTCAAGAAATATTATCCGATTAAGCAAGGTATTTGTTTAAGCGTCTATGGCATGGGAAATATTCGGTTCCGGGATTTTTTATTCGCATAAGCGGGGAATTCGTTTATCCACGCGGGGACGATCTCAAACTGTTAATGCAAGTCACAAAAAACGGGTTTTTTGTGAAAACTCGCGTTTTTACAGAAAAAACGCCGATGTAGATCTTCTTCTTCTTCTTCTTCTTATCTCCCAACTGGTCTGACGTAGTCAGACCAGCTCAAATAAACCATTGACCCTGAGGAAGTCCGCAACCAGCAGAGGAGACGAGTAAATATCCTTTCTGGTAATTCCGAGACAGTCCAAAATGTGTTTGGGGGAAGCTCGGTGTTGGTGGCATTTGGCACCCTGGGGAAAGGTTTTCTCACCATCTGTGTATTTTAAGGTTATGATATGGCCACTGGCCAGACGTGTTAAGCAGGTGTAGTCTGATCTGTCTCCTGAAAAGGTGAGAGAGAAGAAGCCTGGTTTGATTGAAGAGTACCATGCGACAGCCATGGATTATATTTTTAGCTTTTTTAAGAGAATGCTTGTCATCTGAGGTAAAGGCGATGCTACTGATTTTTTGATAGTGTTTCGCAATGCCATTGGCGGCTGATTAATATTGGCGGCCATTGGCGGCTGGGCCGATGTAGATGAACTCAGGAACCAAAACTTTATCAAATACAAAATTTTATCAAAATCGTTAGAGCCGATTTCGAGATCCGAAATAAATCTAGGACGAAAATCTAAATTCGAAGTTGGAAGTACCTGGGGCGAAGCCCCCTACTTTCCAGTCATCTTATTGGTGGAAATGAGCCCCCCGGAGGGGGGCGACTAGCTGGAGTAGAGCCAACCTCTGATTGGCTGAGGAGATCCCTGGGAGAAATCCGGGGGAGATTGAAAATAAAATTAATTACAGAGAGGAGAAGTTAGAGAACTTTCGGGGAGATATTAAAATTTAACTTGGCGGTTTTAGCAAAAATAGTCCAGGCTTAGTCCAGATCGAAAAAGATCTGGGCTAATGCAAAGAGTTTTTCTACGTTACTTGGGGCATTTCTAATGGTGGGCAGAGCAAGTTTGATTTTATGGAGAATTTTCCTAACATTGAATAATTGATTAATTTCCTAGACTATTGCAAAAATTTCATTTATGTTAAAAGCCTCCGGAGGAGGGTGGGTAGGGGATGAGTCAGGGGTGGGGGCATTCGGACGAGTGTTCCCAGCAGTAGCACTGGCGAAGGATATACCTTCCCTAATTTTGTTAGGCTTGAAAATAGGCCTGTTAAGGCTGATCTTAGGTTTGGGGAAGGCCTTGCAACCCTGATAAGAGGCCGCATGGTTTTCCCCGCAATTCGAGCACCGGGCCTGTCCTTTACTGGGACAACTTGCTTTGGTGTGTTCCCCACCACACACTACGCAGCGGACCTTGCGGTTGCAGTTAATTGCCAGATGGTTAAACCCCTGGCAGGCGTAACATTGAATTACGGCTTTTCTATTGCGATACTTTTCAAGGAGGACCCTTGTGAACATAAGGGTATTGACAGAAATAATCTTAGCGGATTGTTCACAATCGATTAGTTGAATTTGGAATAAGGGAAGGGGGGTTTTATCCCTTCTGGACATGCGGTTAATTTTGATCACGTTGAAATTTAGGTTACGGAGCTTAGACGCAAGGTCCTCTGTGTTGGTGCTAGAGGGGAGGCCCTTTAACACATATTTCTGAAGTTTCGGCCCTCTGGCCCTTTTGGAATAAAATTCAATTTTCCTAGTCCTCAGGTGCTCGATGAGAGAATTTCTTTCAGATGGGTCATTAATCAAGATTGTGCATTCATTGCACTTAGTGGAATTTCTAATTTTGAAATCTTTGCAAATTGAGTTGACTTCTTTAACGAAGCCAAAATAGTCAGGGGGGGGGGTAGTGACAACCAAAGAGGGTAGGCCCATCTGAGGAAGGGTAGATGTTTCCATCTGAATTTCTTAGGTCTTGGAGACCTGAGCCAGAGGCTCAAAATGGTTCTCAGTATTGACCGGTGCTACCACCTGGGGAGTGGGAGACCTACAAGTTCTCTTGGGAGAATGAAAGGGAAGAGCTAATTCTTCCAGTTTAGCAACGTACGGACTGACCGTAGCGTTGAAATAAAATATATCTATATATATAAAGATGACGGTGTTTGTATGTTTGTAACCGCTGGCCAGAAGCCCCCACAGCACCCACAGACCTGAAACTTGGCTCAAAAATTTGAACGTATCCCAGTAAAATGCACCTCGAAAGCCAAATTTTAAATTTCGAATTAGTTATTTTTAAATTAATTAATTCGTCTCATTTTTGGTGTATCCGCCATAATTGAGGGGGAAAACCTTCCCCACCCCATAACATTATATATCACTGGAAAGGGTTTTTTTTCTGAAAAAGAAAAGTTTTAGCACGTTTCTGTCCGTTAATTAGGACAGGAGATATTAATTAATCAAATTTAGTCAATTTTCAAGGCTTAACTATGTACGCAATACTGAAAAATTAGGTCTATTTTCCAGATCAGCTGCTCTTTTGTCCCTGAAGTTACTTTGTGGTTTAAATTAGCGTATAGATTTAAGCCTTGAAAATTTATTCAATTTGAATAATTAATATCTCCTGTTACTTACTTAACTTTCTGTCTTTTATATTTATTTGGCGAATTGATTTAAACTTTAACATGACTTTAAGTGGAGTTTAAAAGATGGAGCGCATTTGAACTAAAGGATATAATATTTTAGTTCAGAGGAGTCGGAGGGAATTTAAATTTATTCAGTTGAATTCCTCAAAATTCGGTGTTACCAAAAATGTCAGAATGGAACTATTATTGTTAAAAAATTAGCGATGGCTATCAGCTATTCTTCGTATTTGGCGTGGTAAAGTTTGGCAACAATAGGGATATTTACCAAATCTCTCAGTCAGTGAAACACTACTTTCTCCAAATCAAAGAAAAAGAAAACGCTCTGGTAAGGAACAGCAGTTGTTCGCAGTCTGAAGAGTATTTTATTGCATGTTTAAAACATGTATTTAATGCCGCCATCACTAAATTTTTAACAATAATAGTTCCATTCTGACATTTTCGGTAACACCGCTATGCAGTTACTCTTCGTAGGAGCCTTAACTCTTCGTATTTGGCGTCGTAAAGTTTGGCAACAATCGGGAAATTTACCAAACCTCCTAGCCAGGGAAATCTTGCTTATTTGAGGGTCACTGTTAGAATCATGGAAGAATGGTTGTGGCTGAGCTACCTGACGACAATCGGTTCCCTATGTTAATCAATTTAGCTTTGACGACCAATTTTACATTGAAATTACGGTTAAATCGGTGAATTATATCAAATTTCGAGGGCAAAATTGCTGTGGTCGTTGAGAGTTTTCGAAAATCTTGGCACTACAGCTGTGTTAAAAGTTTCATTGAAACGTAAAAATTTCAATAAAAATCAATAAGTTCGTCACACACACACAAACACACACACACGAAAAGAAGAAAAGTCTTAAGAGTGAGTTAAACTTTATTTAGTTAACTTCCTTTACATTTATTGCACGGGCATCGCCGTGCGGGTACTGCTAGTAACACACACACACACTAGACTGTCCCAAAATTGTATGGTGAAAAAAAAATTTTGGAATTTGAACTGGCATACCTTGCATTATTGTGACATTTGGTATAAATAACTATCTTGCAAAATTTTAAGCTATTTGAAAATTATTAAGTGACAGCTCAACATCATTAAATATTTCAAAAACCTAATTTATTGAGTAATTATTTTTTTCACAAAGTTTTATAAAATTTACTCAATACAAAAGTATTTCTATCGATACTTTTCTCTTAACAATATGCAATAATTACAATCTCAAATACACTTTTTGCTAAAATTACTTTTTAAAAAAATTTTATGCACCAATGCTGCTTATTTTTCGTAATGTTCCAATGTTTGAAAAATGAGCCGATGTTGCTCGTCATTAGTAAGTTGCAAATTGAAACCACTTGTTAATTTAATTGCTTGCTTAGCACAATCATTTTCTACCTTCAATGCAGACAAGCCCGTCATTTGGGGGGGGGGGTGTCAATTGCCTCTCCCCTGACTTTGAGAGCTCAATGTATTTACATTTAAGTGGGCATGGTTTTTGTTGTTTTCTGGTGAAATTGTATTGTGTTTTTACCCTTTGTCCCACCCCCCCTCCTGGAAAAACTTGAAATGACGGGCCTGAATGCAGACACTATTTTCTTAGCTTGATTGTATTTATTTCTTCCAGCCCAAGTACGAACATCAACTGACAAAAATTATTATCCAGTTTCATTACAGCTGATTCTAAATCCGTTCTTTCACAAAATATGATAATGTTATTCTGAAAAGATTCAACGTTGTTGGGCAACCAAAAAGGGTCTTATAAGACCCTTTTTGGTTTTTGGACGCTATAAAGCTTTTACTATGGCAGCTTTTTCCTTTGGAGGCACGCGATCTGTAAAATAAGCTAATCATACCAAATCTTCACTTAGATATCAAAGTTTTCCTTTAAGTTTTTAATAAGTGCTCTAAGAGCCACTTCACTATCAATTTCTGTGTATTCCTCGAGAAAGCACAAATCCTTCAAGCAGTAAACTCCTTTTGTCATCCATCTTGCCCTGTGATAGGCACCTGGGAATTAAACATACAACCAGGAACATGATCTGCATCACCAAGAGTATACAAATACAAATGCGACGACTAGCAACAGACTCTGGGCCCAACCGGGCTGGTCCAAGTCAAATTATAGACCCCAATGAAGATCAATGGCCTTCTTAAAACTATCTACTCCCTTGCTCCTTACCGCCTCTTCCAATAAACTATTCCAAGCTCCCACTACTCTGCTAAAATAGCAATTTTTCCGAATTTCCAGGTTAGCCTGAGATTTAAACAGCTTATAACATGACCCCTTGTCCTGCTTTCCGTGCAAAAATTTAACCTTGACTCAATGTCCAATCTTGAAGCAGCCTCAATTGAAGACTCAAATAACATACTTTGTTGTTCTCCTATTTTTGCTTTCTCTTCTTCATTTCTCTTATTACCTTTTCTTGTTTTTTGTTTTTCTGGCTAGTTTTTGAAATGTCAGTTTTCGCCTCCCATAAAATTTAACCTTTTCCCTACTTGATCCTGATGGAACTTCTAATCTTCAGGTATTTTAATGGTACATTCACTGTCTGCCTGCATAAGAAATATCAAACTTTTTTTCTTCATTTCTTCAATAAACTCCTTTTCGATTTATCATTGCCTCTTGGATGCCCTCCTATGTTTAGTTTTATACATTTTTTGGCATATTTTTTAGGGATGCACCGAGTAGCATTTTACCGAGTAGCCGAGTACCGAGTACTCGGCCTTTCACTACTCGGCCGAGTACCGAGTTGCCGAGTACCAATTGTTTTTTTAAAAAATCATTGACATAGAGCGGTACAGGGTTAGAAATCAATACAAAATTTTACTGGTCTTCTCGACCAGTGAGCAGGAATATATGCTGGTTAACAGACAACATCACTGGTCCACCTTAAATCATTAATCACATTTTTTTCTTTAAAAAAAAATGGTGGTCCTTGGATTGTTTTTATGGTGATTCGCGGCGAGTTTTACTGGTCTGGAACCAATGGACCAGTAGTAAATTCGAACCCTGACATATGAACTGATGATTGGAATGGACCTCTATATGATAGTTCTTAGAACAAAAATCCCACTGAATTTAACTTATGCATTGTTTAAAATATTTTATTTATTTTGTCAAAAATTTTAGAAAAAAGTTATTTTTAAAATGAATAAATATTAAGTATCAATTAAGTTGGAATTATATTAATCTATTATTGATTAGTTCTAATTCTCTAAACTTGTTCGTCAACTTTCTGGCAGTGCTTTGATGAAGTCTCAAATGCACAAGAAAATGTCAATAGTGAAAATACCAACACTGAATTCGAATACGAAGAGATGTTAAAGAAAGAGATGGAGTCTTTTTTTTCTGGAGAATTACTAAATAGAACAAATAGTCCTTTTGCTTGGTGGAAAAAAAATAAAAGTTTCCTATCTTATGCAAACTAGCAAAAAAGTTTCCTAGTGCACCTTCAACTAGTGTGTACAGCGAGAGGGTTTTTTCCGAGGCAGGTTATATTTGCAGCAGTCTGAGGAATAAGCTTTCACCAGAAAATGCTGAAAGATTAGTCTTTTGCACCATAATTTAAGATACAACAATTTCAATTATTAAAATATTTTACTGGCATTTTCCCTTTTTTTCATTAAATATTAGACAATCTTTTTCTAACCCTAATAAAAATGACTTAATTTTACTTCTCTGTGTTATCACTATGCCACAAGTTTGAATCTGCAAAACCATGATTTTAAAAATTCGTAATCTAAATTTTTAATGATTAGAAATATATTGGAATATGACTGAAAGTTTCTTTTTAATGAGTTTATTAATATTCATCTTAAGGATCACTTGGACTGTTCTTGACCAAAGGTAAGTTCCCCTACACCAATATGTGATATGAAAAAGTTAATTACATTTGCACATTCTTAGTTAATTTTCATACTTATTTGGTATTATAACTTTTTAAAAACTTATACGTAGAATTCAGTCATATTTTATAAATATATTAATTGCAAATGATTGCATTATATATATATTTGCATATTTTTAATTATTGAAAAACGTGTCTTGAACTATTCAATTTTCTACAACTACTCGGTATCAGCCGAGTACCTGATCCAAATTTGGCCGAATACCGAGTACTCGGCAAATTGGCCGAGTAGGCCGAGTACCGAATATTTACCGAGTACTCGGTGCATCCCTAATATTTTTCATAGATCATTTTCAGTTTGGTCACAACATTTGGTTTTTGGTGTTATCGGTAAGCATCTTTCTGACAATGTTAATTTCCTAATCTTTAAATCCTGAAATAGTTGGCCCAGTGCTTCACCATTTGTTGGTAATTGGCTGTTATGTATATTAAGAACTGAAACAAGTTGTTCTATCAGCTATATTTCAGTGTGGATATGATATTGTTAAAAATACTTTTGAATTCTGCATACCACTTATTGTAAAATTAATATAAAGTAAATGTACCGTTATTTAACTATAGAAAATATTCATTAAAATGAAACTTACTTCTGAAAAATTTAGAAAATTAAAACTAAACCAAAAATGAATATAATGTAAGCTTTAGTTTTTATATAAAATGCTGACATACAATTTTAACTCTAGAGCTACAGTAAGTTGAGAACAAAATGGCAGTGTGCAGTTTACCTAAGATGGTGATTAAAAATTACAGTTTCAGAGTTCTGAAAACACTGAAGTTAACAATAACTGATAAAATTTAATGTAGAAAACATTCTGCTTTAATCTATATTATGCTTAAAATATACAAACTAATGAACAAGCAATAAAAAATATTTTTTAAATATTTGTCGCATCATGCATATTTTGTACCGAAAATAGGGCATAAAAATGATTTTGGGTGCTCATGAGAGGTCTGTTAATCTTAAAATATTTGGCTAAAATTTTTACCACACCTTTAGAATGTCATTTGGCACAACTTTAGTAGGTATGCATATTGATTTTTGAAAATTATTTTTTTTGGGACAGTCTAACACACACACACACACATATATATATATATATATATATATATATATATATATATATATATATATATATATATATATACAAGAATTGCTCGCTTAAAGATATTAGAGTACTTGGCGACCGAGCAACGATCGGTTAAAAAGAAAGAGGTTTGTAAAATCGTGTTTTTACTTCCTTTAACGTGGTGAAGGAAGTATTGTGATCGCGAAAAAAAATTCACTCAAATTTAGGTCTAAATTTTGATTTTGCTCGCCCCCGAATGAATGTTGGGTACTTTTTTCGATTTGTCAGCACGTGCATATGTATCTACCAACATATAACCAGCCGAAAAATCTTTTTCAACCACCCCCGAGTTAGTTCGACGAGTTTTCTCGTGACAACTGTATTTACGTATGTATGTGCGCATGTATGTATGTATGTCGCATAACTCAAAAACTAAATGCCGCAGAAGCTTTTAGTTTGGCATGCAGGCTCTGAGGAGGGTCTGGTTGTGCACCTCCCCTTGTGGTTGCATTCGAATGTTCCCAAGGGGAAGTTTTACCTCTTTTTTGGGGTAAATCAGTGTTAATTTCAATGCAGACAAATGATATGAATGGGCGCGACCACTTGGCTATATATCGCCAAGCTTTTGGTCGCCAAGTGCTTGATGCCTACTTCGCCATATATCGCCAAGTTGGGACAAATTTGGAGAAAAAAATATTTTTTTGGAATTTGGGTTCAATTTGGCGCTGTTGGCGATAATTTACGAAAAATCCACTGAATGATGTTAAAATCGGCGATCTTTAGGAAAACAATCATTGTAAAACATTTTTTTGCATTGTTTCGTGGTATACCAAGGGTGCAAATGTTGGAATTGTTTATCTTGCTTACTCCAAGCACTATTTTAACACTTAAAGCATCTACTAAGAAATTTACACGTAAAAGGAAGTCGTGTGGGGTCCGTAGCAGATTTTTTTTTTCTAAAGTTCGAAGTACTTTTTACTTTTGCAGCACGCGTGGGTCGAGCCAAAATCAACGTTTGCTGAGTGGACGAAGCTGGAGAACCCTGATGAGGGTTTTCTCTTACATTTTCTTCAAATGAGTCTTGGCTGCATAAATTAAAGTTAAAAGATTTTTCGGCACGTTATCTGGGCATTTTTAAACCCTTGGTTGCAATTACGCATTTAAAACAGCCGTAATTTATTTTAAAAAACACCAGTTCTCTAAATTGTTGATAAATTAAGCCTGTGGCAAAAAATTAATTATGTCAGTACCTTATTCTGTTATTAATTAAATATATTTAGTAGACAAAATAATTATTAGTTTAAATATATTTAGTTCATAATGTTAATCGATGGTTTATACCAAATTCAAATTGAAAATAAAAATTATTCTTGCCCACAGCAGTCTTTAAAAAATGACAGACTCTGTCAGATTTGGCAAGTTGGAAAGTGCATTTAAATAAACCTATTTCTCAAAGAATACGGCACCTATTTTCGTGGGATGAAAATCATACTTAATTCATAATGTCAATCGAAGATTTACACCAAATCCCAATTGAAAAAAAATATTTTCTTTCCCATAGCAGCATCTAAAAAGATGACAGATTTAGTACATTGATTCCTTTAGGAAATAGGGAGGGATTGTCGAGTAGCGTCCTCTGGCGGCGGTGAGAATTTGTTGCCACTTTTAGATAGCAGAGATTTAGCTCCTCCCCATTAATCTCCTTGGTTATAACAGTAGATGGGATCCTTTGTGCTACAAGAGAACCAGTCACCCACTGCCAATGGCGCTTGGTTGCTGTTCTAGATAAGAGGCAGTTTTTATGAGACATACCAATTTTGATAATGCTCAAAATGAGGCGACATCTTGATCATGGGAGGCGGGAGCGTCCCGCCCCGCCAAGAAAACTAAATACAAGCCGCCAAGAAATTTCCGTCGCCAAGAAAAATGTAAAAGAGCGACTAAGGACTGATTACGCGAGTAACCAAACTGGGGTTTTCACCCCTCTGTATCTCAGCCCCATAAAGATCACTAGAGTTCATTTTTGGTATACTCAATCTCCAGCGGTCCCTGACGGCACATAATAAAGCAAAACATCCAGGACCCTCAGGGGGAGGGGTGATAAATGTTAAAAAATCGCTATTTTTCGCACTTTTTAAAAATTGTTTGACAGGGGTCCAGACTAAACGGTAACTCGGAATTTAATGCTAATTTTGCACCCACATTTATTTTGTCCCAAAGCTCGGCATAGGGGTTTTTTCGACCCCCCCACCCCCTCCCCCCTCGTTTTTATTTTCCGTATCTTTTCTCCCCGGGGGTCTTAAGTGTTGATTTTTGGTATGAATATTCTCGATGAGACATTGAGGACGTATACCAAAATTTACCCCCCGGGGTCATCGCAGGCCGGAGTTATTAATGCTTAAAACTTGTCCGATTTCTATCAACTAGTTCTGTTCAACGTCTGAGCATTTATTCAAGCGATTGGAAACTGTTGTCATTGTTGGGCGACGAGGAAATAAAACTCAATTACTTAAAATTTCATCAGTTTCTATTGTTAACAAATTGCCAGTTTCTATTTGTTAATTTGTTAATTTGTTTCTAACAATTGCCAGTTTCTATTTGTTAACAAATAAAATATTCGTAAATGATTTTATTGCATAAAGCTTTTAAAAAGGGGCCTTCAATTTAGTTTATTTTAATACGAGTTCGGCAGTTTTTTAATTGGAGGTCGGGTCGGTTTTTTTTTTTTTTTTAAATTTTTAATTTAATCGTAGCTCTTGTTCGCAACTAGCTTTGTTTTGTCTGAAGTAGAGCCTTGGACTTATGCACTAATTGCATGCCTCCAAGAAAGCCATATGTCCGCTGCCAAGAAAAATGTTGAAGTGGGAAAAAAAACTGATAAAGTAATACAACAACAGCACGAAACGTCCGATGGACGTTCATTTATGTCCTGATGGACGTTCAAACGTCCGAAAGTCGTCTTTTGACGTCGTTGAACGTCCATCGAACGTTTGGTGCTGCTGGGGTAATATTATTGCAAAAAGATGTGATATCTCCCCCCCAAAAAAACAACTCTTGTAAAAACATCCCCCGCCAAGAAAACCGTAAAGACAGCCTTAAAAAGTTATGATATCGAGTTTTCCCGCCAAGTTTCTGCCAAACTACTTCTCGCCTGAATGGATAGTTCGTTTAAATTGTTTTCAGTACTGTTAGGCGGGAAGTTTTGTAAAGTGAGGTGGTTGCTTGATGAGTAAAAATTTCCCGCCTGGCAGGACTGAAAACAATTTAAACGAACTATCCATACAGGCGAGGAGTAGTTTGGCACAAACTTGGCGGGAAAACTCGATATTATAACTTTTTAAGGCTGAGTCTTTAAGGTTTTCTTGGCGGGGCATGTTTTTACAACAGAGTTGTTTTTGGGGAGATCCATTATGAAAGGAATTTTTAAGAGCAGAAATAAATTCCCCTCCGCAATATAGAGGGATCTCGTGAAATTACGGGAAAAATTCGGTATAGATATTTTTTTTTCAAATAGAAAAAAAAAGTGGAAGTTGCTCTCTGTATCTACCAGTAGAAAACTCGCTAAAGTATATATAATCATTGGAACCGCCACTCGCCAATTGTCTAAGTCTAGGTTCTATAAGTGTTACTAAAAGACGGTCCTCTAGTATGTGAGGAGCGTCCGAGATTCACTAAACTAAACTAAACGATTCAGTCTCCGAGGTATTTTCTTTCTTAATAGTTTGAGTGTGGTATGTTTTCGTATGTTTATCGTGAATTGATATTGAGAGTTAGTATCCCTGAATGTTTGATGTTCCCACTCCCGAATGTGAGGGGGCGGGGGGAGCTAAAATTGCAATAATTGGCTTCACTAAAACGGTCATTTCTTGGTTCAAACAACTAGTTTTCAGGCTTAAAATACTTAAATCCACTAAAAAACAATATGAAAAGCCCAATTTAAATTTCTGACACGTGTTTCAGCCAGTAAGAGCTCCTTTTTCAATGTAAACGATGAGAGTTTATGGATGAAAAGCCGTTCGGCTAAGGTCGCTTTTTTCGTTGAATAGGTGTTCCTTCTTATCAAGCCTGTCATTTGGTCAATCGGACGCGTGGGGTTCTTCCCCCCTCCTTCTTCACGCCGCTAGTTACAACCCGGCTTGTCCTTTCGAAATTTTCCACGGGGAGGGAGGGGGAGGCAAAAGCAAGCCCTTTATTTGGAGTTTTTTCAGGAGCAGGGGCATGCACAGCAATTTTAGGGCCCGCCGCAACCCCCCCCCCCCCCCCAATTCTTTAATGCATTGCTTTTTTTTTGCAGACGATAACTTTTCTAATGAAAATTGTTCATTGAAGAGAACATTTTATCATTTATTAAAGCATTTTTTGAAGCATATTTATTCATATTTTCTCTTTGTTGACATTGGATAAAAATAAATCCGAACCATTTTAATTATGAACCTTTTTTTTTTCGATAAATCGAATCTTGATGTGCTTTTTGCTTTCTTCTGTATCTAATATATAGAAGAAAGTATTGGATTCGTGGAAATTTTCGAATGTCGAATTTTGACAGATTTGCACGTTTTGACGTGCGCTGAGTCCATTTCGATCATTTTTGCAATTGTGTGTGTGTGTGTGTAAGTCTGTATGTGTGTGAGCAGTTTTCGTGGTCGCACTAGAGCAAAAACTACTGCATGAAATCGAACAAAAATTTTTGCACATATGTACAGTCATAGAAAAAAAAACGAAACACTCTGAATTATTCGGCTGCTATACTTGCTAAGAACAAAAGAAAGGTGTCTTTTGACATGGATTAAAGTCTTCTTTAAAACTATGTGAATAAAATTTTGGTAAGGGGCGATATACAAAGTGAAATGAACACAAAGTCTGAATTTTCAAATAGGAACCCCTACATTTGGTTATATAATTAGATGCGGACTGTCAAAAGTAAGCTGGGTACCGAACGGCATTACTTTAAGACCAGTAGAACAAAAGTTATGACCGACCAAAGATTTAGGGACACCCACCATATTTAAAATGCTACTTTCAAGATCGAAGTTTACAAAGAGTAGACAAATCATTTTTTTGAAGAAATTAACCAAAGCTAATCGCTATAATACGTTTGCGTTCAGGGCCGCGCCAAGCCCGTTTGGCGCCCTCGTGCAAATGTCTTCTGAGCGCCTTATGCAGTAGTGTTTTATAGACATATATAATTTAGAAAAAATAAGTTTCGCGTATAATTTGTTTTTAAAGAAAAAGAAAAAAAACGTAAACAACTAGTGTTTTATCAAACTGAAATACATTTACTGAAACATACTTTTTTGATTTAAAAACATGGTACTGAAAGAAAAAATAACAGTACATAATATGTACAAATAATGTATACAATATATATTAATTTGAAAATATGGAACTTAAAACATGCGTGAATGTAAATGAGGTAGCATATACATTTAATTGAATGTTCAAAGTAAATTAGAACATCACATTTTTACATTTTCACGCGATCGCATTCAATCCAACTACAAAACATACAGCATGCCCCTAAAAAGTCCTTCCAAGTGTCGAAAAACTCCTTTACACATAACATTATATTTTCATTCTTTTCAAAATAATTATTCCCAATATTTGATCTATTTTTAAAGCAGTAGGTTTTGTTAAATATCCCGAAACATTTACTTTGTTATAAGCGTTAGAATATAAGGAATATTAAATTTTAGAAGCTCAAACTAAAAAAGTGGGTTTTTCAATCGTTGAATTAAAAAAAAAGTACATGACTAAAATTTCGTTTGTATGAAATTCAAATCGTTCATGTAACGCAGTCAACGAGTAAATAGTCCAACAAACAGTTATTTTTTTATAAGGAAAACATGCAATGGGTGTGTGAAACTAGATCTGTGTATTCTTTTAGCATAGAAAAAGTTCCAAATAAAAAAAATATGTCTATATTTATCTAGGTATTTTATTTCTTTTGGGAGATGAAAAATGCGTTAAAATTAGCACATTGACAGGCCCGTTGTTTTAAAGTTGTCCTGTAAAGGGTCAAAGGGTGCAAATTTTATCGGTAAGCAACAAAAATCACGCCAAATTTTTGTTACTACATTGATGTCTCAAAATTCAACCGTCGACTGTTCGCGAGATTAAATGCATTACTTACTTGGGCAAGTGTTCGATAATTTGGACGCCTTGGCGATTTTTTCAAAGTTCGCCAAATTTTTTGGCGCCAAACCCTTGGGGTTGATTTTTTCCGACTTCCGGTGTAAACAAAGCGAAAAACGTATGTTTTTTTTCTCACTCTTTTAGAAATTGGAATGAAATGTGTCAAATTTTGTTTATTTTGAAAACAAAAATAGCTAAAAAGTTGTTTTTTTTGGGAAATAGCTTTCAAACACCGATGAAATCGTCACTTTTTGAACGGAAATTAGGCTTAAGCAAATTTATCAGCTAGATACGCATTAATTTCAACAAAACAATTTAAAAAATGACAGAATGATTGCGTTTTAGAATGATAGCATTGTGCTGAAATTTGAAAAACCTGAAATTATTGCAATAAATCGAAAAAATGCTTTTGATTTTTGAAAATTAAGGTTTTTCAAAATGAAAAAAAAATAATAATAACTAAACTTCGTGACTAATTTAGAAAAATAAGGGGAAGAGTGAGTAGAAAATACATTTTTTGCTATGATTCACAGAAGTGAAAAAAAAACTCCTAGGATTTTGCACCAAAAAATTTGGCAAACAAAACCAAAAAAAAAAAAAAAAAAAACACATTAAAACTGAAAAGGATTAAAGAATTCTGTACTCACAGCTTACAGGAACGGCAGCAAAAACTCCGGGAAAAAGGATTTCATGCAAAGCTAGAATGAAAGTAAAAGCATAAAATGGAATAGAAAATAAAGCTAGGGGTTCGGTTGAGTTAGCAATTGTTCAGAGTATATCGTGCTAACCGTATCCAGTTCACGGGACGCGGACCCACCCTAGCATGTGAACCATATTTTTTATAGGTGGATTGCGCCACCGTTTTTTAATGTGGTTGTCTCCAGCACTGCACAGCATACCATTGAATAGCATAGAATCTAAAAATATGACACAAAATCAATTTTCGCAAACAAAAAACCATGGAGGAAGACAACATGCGACATGAAAGATGTGGAATTAAAATAAGAGCTTTTTTAACTATACCTCACATATCCAAGGGGTCAAAATCTGGATCCTCTTTGGAGTCATCAAAGTAGGTGATGTCTCCATCAAGATAGTGATCCTCAGGATCCACTTTTGGCACCTTTTGCCTTGGCATGAGGTGCTCAATGCCTTCACTCGTTGGAGTAGGCTCGTCAATATGTCGAATAGTGAGCCCCTGCTTAGACCACCCGGGATAGACAGCAGCTATGTCCCTCAGGAGCTGGTGAAGGCGAGCACCCATACTAGGCAATCCCCGCAGACGGAAACGTCTGTAATAGTGCAAAGCCATATATTGCCGAAGCAAGGCCGGCGACCTCCGTGACTTGAGGGATTGCTTTAGCAGGCGGTTCTCGTTCTCCAGCGGATTTATTGTATTAGTAGCATCATTGCGGTCCACATACTCACCTATGCTATGGTTTGTTGTTTTGTGGACCGCTTCAGCAAACAATTTATCCACATTGTGGTATTGCTTCCCTTCATCAGTACATACAAAACTGGTCTCCGGGTGACAATGTCTCTTAATGAGGGGCCACAAATGACGTTTTGCCTTACTCTCAACGAGGAAAAATAGGCCCTCCTTATCCTCTCTACATGTAACAAAAAAACAGACAAAATGTAACCATAGAAAATTGAAACACAGCAAAACGAAATGACCAATACAAAAGCCAAAACAAAGCATACCTGCACATAATGCCCAAAACAGTTTGGGTCATGTTCCCGGTTTTCCTCCCACGGTTGTACTTTCTTTGGGTCAAGAAAGTGTCATCCAGAAGGATGGTTTTCCCGGCTCCCCCCAAGAGCTCCGAATGATGAGAGGCGAACACCTCAGCAATCTCTCTCAGGTAACTGTAGAAGTTAACGACAGTTTCGGATGACAGGTGTGGATTGCTGGACCCCTGTTGCATCTGAAACATTCGCACTTCTTCCAGCACCTGGGTGAGAGATTGCTTATAGAGGAATGCGACTATCAAAATAAGGATCTCTCGGAAGGAGAGCCGGGTTCCTTCAAGAAATGTGTTTTCGCCAGGAGAGATCTACAACGTGGGGAACAAGGTTAAGAAAAGTGGAACAATAAAATCCAGTTGAAAAGAATAAGGAAGCAGGTATACCTTTGAATTTTTGCAGGGACGACAGATGTAAAAAAACCCGTATCTCCTGTGTTTATCCTTCACAGCAACAGTGACCCTGCCACACTTTTTGCATGGCGGACAATCCTTCGGGTCTGGGGCAACCCCCATGTCCGTCAGAAATTGCAGAGCAACTTCATCGGACTGGAGGAGCCCAGAATAGGTGAAGAGATTGAAGTATTTTAACCTCTCGTCCATCATGTCGGGGGTAGTTATGGACGGAATGGTCGCAGAAGGCCATCTAGGGCCAAAATTGATTAGTTGTTGTAAAAAAACACAGTTCAAAAGCAGTAAATAAACAGAGAAACTAACAAGGCATGGTTATAGAATGTTTCGAGCCTGTTGCCTAAAACCATACGGTTAAATCAAACAAGCTCAAAAATCCTATTTCATCCAGAGCAAAAATTGAAATAAATAGCACATAAAAATATAATATTTAACAGAAGAGAACAACCGAGAACATTATAAATGAATTGAAATAAATTATTTGATCAAAAACAAGGCATGGGGATACAATGCTTCAAGCATAAAACCATGCAGTTAAGTCAAACAAACTCAAAAATCCAATTCCATCAAGAGCAAAAAAAAGGAAATAGTTGCAAAAAAATATTAAATTTCACACCAAAGAACATTATTAATTGATGAAATAAATTATTTGATCAAAAACTAGTCATTGTGATACAATGCTTCAAGCCTAAAACCATGCGGTTCAAGCAAACTCAAAAATCCTATTTCATCAGGAGAAAAAAATAGAAATAATATCACAAAAAGAATAAATTTCTTTCTAGAAACATTACCCATTAAGAAAACATATTTATTTCATCAAAAGTGTAATTAATAAGGAATTTTTTCCGGCATGGTATGCTATGCCAGTGGCCTAAGAAGCGCTAATTTGCCTAAGAAGCGGTAATTTTCAAAAAATAATAAATAATGAATAAATAATATAATGAAAAAATAAAATACTAGGCAAAAAAAATAATGACAAACATTTTGCATTACTTACGGCTTTCAATTAGAAAAAATACAGGTGAAAAAACAGGAGGAACAGCAGGTGCGACTGTGGCAGCCAGGTGCGTGAGAGCGAGTGGGAGGAAGGAGGTGAGGGTTCGGGGGGAGAAAGGGGGGTTTCAGCGGCGTCCAGCAGACAGGAAGTAGGGTTGCCGTAATTTTCGGAAAACTGCTCCAAAAGCAGGGTTACTATAATTTGCAATTATCGCCAAAAATTTGGCGAGATTTGAAGAATCCAAATTATCGAATAATAACCCTTACTTGTGACTACCAGTCTTCAGAACAACGTGCATTGGTACTGGCCTGAAACCTGAATCCTCCGCAGCATACTTACTTGGCGTCGGGAATGCCTTGATCATCGAGGGGGCTTCCCGGTCGGAGGCCGTCCATTGCACTGCGGGCGGCTGACGGCTGCCACTTCCGCAAATTGCGGTTGGTTGGGGCGCACAATTTTTGGGTGTCGGGACTGCGTTCGCGCTGCTCCCGGGTCAACAAAAGAAGAAATAAAGGTTACAAATACCTTTGTGCTGTAGATGCACAAAAAATAACAATGTTTCAAATGCACAAATGAGCCGGGATATTCCCTGCTCATTTGTGCATTTGAAACGTTGTTATTTTCTGTACAAATGAAGAAATGACTGTTGTGATTCAATAGCTGTTACAATGCTTCGCCGAACGGCATAGGTCTCTCTGCACTTTTGAGTGTTCGTTGCACTAATTGGGGGAAAGACTATACCCAGGGGCGGCGGCCGGAAGCGAAATTTTCCCTGATAGTTGTCATAGTTACGGGGCTATGGACTTTTCTCCCACTTAGCTTTAGTAACAATGGTTAAATGCAAGCGATTGAAATTGTTTTGCGCGTAAACTATTATTCAATCAACGTTAATATACAGGGTTATTCTAAATGATGGACCCCTTTTTAAAAATTCATATTTATTAAAGTACAAATCCGAAATGAACAATCTTTATTGCAATGGAAAGATGAAATTTCAAATTTTTTTTAGTGCAAAAATTTTTTTGAAGCTGCAAAAGATGGCGCACCAGTAGAGTTTGCACCGGATTAGATTATAATTTGATTTACTGGCGCAGCTGAGGAAAATGGCGACCGTGGACCAAAAGGTTTTCTGCGTTCTTAAGTTTGTTTAAACTGCGTCACAAATTTTGCAGCGGGCATTTCGTGCCAAATTTGGAATTAAAGCCCCAACTAAAAAAAGCATAAGCCGTTGGTTTAAGCAGTTTCAAAAGACTGGTAGTGTTTGTAAAAGGAAAAGCAGAGGAAGACCGCCTGTGTCACAAGAAGAAGTCACACGTGTGGTGAGAAGAAGTCAGCACGCGGTGGACACATTGAACATTTGTGATTATATATGAAAAAAAATTTCAAACCTACACTTTCCGTTGATATAAAGAATGTTAAATTTAGTTGAAAACTTTAATAAATATGAATTTTTAAAAAGGGGTCCATCATTTAGAATAACCCTGTAATACCCTTTGAAGTATTTATATAACGGATACTCATGTGGCAGGTCTTGCTAAAACAAACTTTTCCGCACTAGATTTGTTAGAAAACGTTCAGAAATAACTGACATACGAGGACATAAATAAAAGCATAAGCCTCATTCGATAGACTAAAAACAAATGAAATGCCTCAACAGCAGTGTACAAAAGAAGTGAAACTGTCGTCTTTCGTGCGGTTTCCGTGGAGACGATGCAAAATTTCTAAAATTGATAAGCATATTTTAAAGCAACCGAGTTTTGTCCAGGATTGTTATGGTTACTGTTGCTTCTTAAAAAAGGTTGCAAAACCTATTTATCGGTTGGCCCCAAGTTCAGAATCGACGTTGTGGTTGACCACTTGCGCCATCTATTGGTCAGCGCGAAATATCTCGCTTTTCGGAGTCTATAATGCTATCGTGTCCGAAAACAATTTTCCGCCAAAATTTATTATACTTTTCGAAAAGCAAAGGCCGATGCTTTGGAGAATACTTGAAATCGTTACATGTCATCGCAGTTTGTTTGAGTCTGTCTGTATCAAATAACGACACTTTCATTTCGAAAACGTATTTATTTCCCAGTTTATTCCAAAGTAAAGAGTAATATTTAAATGCATTCGTGGATACCTCGCACATTCCTACATGACACCGGAGATGTACTAATCAAGGAGGAGGTTCAACCGAGGACAGGCTCTTCGTTGCACTTCGGAGGGTTGACGCTAACAGGAGGGGACATCTGCAAATTGGGGTGCGTTCGCGCCGTCCCTTGTAATAGACTATATGATTCACCTAATTTCGATTTGGTAAGGTGAGAAGCAATGTCCCGACTTTTCCATTGTCGCTGGTGCGCCATTTAATGCTGACGCAGAAGGTTGGAGTTGAGCCTCGGAGCTAGGATACCTAAGCCTACTGTTACAACAGTTACCATGCACTGGGAGCATTTTACTCTGTTTGTGAACCAACAGGTCAGAGGTAACCCCCAAATCAATTCTACTTCTGATATTGATAAAGAAATCTCTCACCTGACCAAGGTTATCCGAAATGCTATTGAAAGATCCAAAGTGGTCAATTGCTTCCCTCTCAGTCTCCCTAGGGAGATTACTGACCTTAAACAGAAAAATGAAGTCAAAACGACCTGGCAACGTACCAAAGACCCGCGTTTAAGAGCAGAAATCAACAGGTTGCAAGCTCTCATTAAACGAAAAGTCACAACCCACAAGAATGAGAAATTCATGGACAAACTAGAAAGCCTCAATGAGGAAACTAGAGGTATTTATCGTATGGCCAAATCCCTGTCCAATAGAAGCACAGAGATGCCCCCTATTCATGCCGCCGTTGTTCACTTGGTCTTCTCGGAGAGTGATAAGGCGGAGGCCATTGCAGACTCGCTTGAAAACCAGTTCCAACTTAACGCTCATGCGTACAACGAAGAGGTTATACGTACTGTAAATCGCTCAGTGGCTAATTTTTTCGACCGTAACCTGTCCACAGCCACGACCCCTTTTTATTCCCCGTTCCATAATATGCTTATCATTATGGGACTCAAGGTCAGGAAGGTCCCAGGTGATGATGGTATCACGGCCCTGCACCTTAAACATCTCCCTCTAAAAGCAGTTGCCAACCTGACCAAGATCATTAATTCCATTTTCCGTTTCGGCTATTTCCCCGAGTGCTGGAAAAATGCCATTGTTGTCCCCATTCTCAAGAAGAACTCTAACGCCATGTTCCCTCAAAATTACAGACCAATCAGTCTTCTTAGGACCCTTGCCAAGATCACTGAAAAACTCATCAGAGCCCAACTTGAATCCCATGCAGCACAGCACAAAATCATTCCAGACTTCCAATTTGACTTCAGGAGTAAACACTCCACTACCCATCTACTCCTACGGATAACCAGACAGATAACTAAAGCCCAGCGTCAACAAGCGAGCTGCCATGGCCATCTACTTTGACATCGAGAAGGCTTTTGACCGTGCGTGGCTTGGGGGGTTGCTTATCAAACTAATCCAACTCAAATTCCCGGATCACCTGATCCATATCATTTCCAACTACCTGGACTCTAGAACATTTCAAGTTCAGTGTTTCTTTCAGGCATCTCTCCGGGGGGCACTGCCCTCCCGGAGAAAGCCAACTGCCCCCCGGGGTAAATCTCAGTTTTCACTAACGCACACACATGCACAAAAGAGTAACAAAAGTAATAAATCAATCAAGTGAAGATAATCAACGAACATGTAGATATTAAATAAGTATAAAAATAAATGAAAGCTTGAAAACATCTATCGTATTTGTGTGTGTTGGGAGGGGGGGGGGTAATCAAAGATGGCCTGCAACTGTATCTTACACTTCAGTTTCGGAAAAATACCGGGAAAGAGTTTGCTAACCTTACCCTTTTTCCATTAACATCAAAAACCGCCTACAGTTGCGCTTTTTGCTTTGAAATTCGATTCAGAACACTTCCAGGGAGAGTCCTGAATTGCAGTAATGTTCATAATGGAATAAAAAAGTCTAGAAATGCATTTTTAGGGCTTCAATCTTTAAAAATTTAAACATTCTAATTTTTCTCAAAGATGGTTTATAATGCAATTTTGGAAAATTATGGGAGACGGGAGTCCGTGGACCCTATACTTTCCCTTATCGACCAAAAATGACTTACAATTGCGATTCCAGGATTTCAATCTCAAAAACTTTAAAAGATGAAGTCCTAAAACCATCCCTTTCTCTCATGCCATCAAAATGCACTAAAATTGTGTTTTAATGTTTCAATTTCAAAAAAATTTCCAAGGTAGAGTTCCGAACTCGAACCCTAACGTCATCAGAGACGCCTTACATTTTCCTTTTCTGAACTTCAATTTCGGAAAAGTTCCAAAAGAGTTTCATAAACCACATTTATCTCCCCTAACTCATCAAACATAGCTTACAATTTCGCGTTCAAGACTTAAATTTTGAGTTCTTGAAGAAAATTTCAAAACCTGTCCCTTTCTCTAAATTCATCACACATAGCAATAATCGCGTTTCTTCAGTTTGCTTCAGTTTGCAAGAAATTTTTTTTTTAATGGTGGCTATGGGAATTTATTCAGGGAGGGGTAAACCAATCATTAAGATAAATTTAAGAATTGGTGTTTCAAAATATTAAAGTTTTTATCGTGAGTAAGAAATTTTTAACTTTATTTCGGAGGGAGAGAGGTTGTCAACATCCACTCCCTTTATAATACGCCCTTGGCAACTGCGGATCCAGTTCTGGGAGAGGTCACTGTCGGAAAAGGGGGGGGGGGGGGCAAAGTGAAATTTTAGGGATCAAATAGGGGGAGGCCCAGCTTTAATAACCCAGCTTTAGCCTTCAAATTTCGAGTTGAGCCGCACCAGTTTGCGGAGGCTCGCTAGTAAGATAATTTTACTTTATCTACCAGTTTGTTGGCTATCTTAGCTACAATAAGAGGATTTTTGCCTCCGGCTCTATCATTGGCTATTCCTAACAGAGGAGCCCATAATAAGGGCGAAACTGCTGTCTTGGGATGCTATGATCGAGCTGTGGGTGCATTTGCTACAATTCTGCCTCAGCCCTGGCTTACGAGCGGTAACTCATTGCACAGGCTCATTGCCAAATTTAAAGAAATGTAGCTGCCTTTTGTTTTTGGAGGAGGTCATCATAAGAAAGCGGGAGAAGGATTACTACAATTACGCAAAACTACAATTTTAGATCTCTAATGTAGGGGAGGAAGGCAAATTTATTGAAAAATCCCCGAAATGCAGTTTTTGGCTATTTTTGCCCCCCCCCCCCCCGCCCGTGACTGGATTCGCGACTATCTTTTGTGCCCCTGCGGATCCTCAAGGTGCCCCCCCCCCCCCCCGGAGCAAAATGTCTGAAAGAAACACTGGTTTTACCAAACTAGTCCAGTAGAAATAGCGTTAGGGGTCGAACAAATTGCAATAGAAACGAAACCTACTGGAAAGGGTAGGTAATAGGCTCCTAATGAACATACTAAAAGTATACATTCGTACTGGTGGGACAAATATGTTTTTTTGGCCGCCATCTTGAAAAATCATAAAAAAATTTAAAAAATTCAAAAAAATTGTGTGTGGTATCAAATGAAAGGAAATTTCAAGCTAAAAAGTAATAAAATGTGGGATATTTAAAGTAAAGTGAAGAT